>JANHGN010026520.1:57517-77293 GCA_024605025.1 Megaceryle maxima
AACCTCATTAGGTTCTGCTCTGCCCAGTTCTCCAGTCTGTCCAAGTCTCGCTGGATGGCCTCACAACCTTCAGGTGTATCTGCCAATCCTCCCAGTTTCGTGTCATCAGCAAACTTGCTGAGACACTGTTATGGCTCCCTGTGGTATAAATCCCAGTCCCAGTCAGCCCAGCTCCAAGTGAATTGATGTAAATGAATAAATGGACATTCAGATTGGGAGGGAGGAGCAACAGTGGGGACAGGACTCAACAAAGGTGGCCAAGAAGGAATTTTACCTGCCTCACTCTTGTACCACTAGTTTTGTAGACCTGACAGAGGGACTGCCATCTGAGGAGGGGCTGGCTGCGTGATCCAACAGACAATTGTTCAACGTTTGAGGTAGGAATAGCTCTTCTGTCATAAAAAATGCTGCAGTGCAAGGACAACATGAATAGCACTGCAAACAAAACAGTTCTTTTAGAATTCCATATTTAAACATTTTATAATTTTATTACTGCTTGAACTGGATCAGGTCTGACTTTACTTTCCCCATTACATTTATCCAAAATAATTCATTCCATCTCTTCCAGTAGAATTTTTCCATTAATGGCATAAACCTGGATAAAATTTGTTTTGTGCAGGTTTATACAAATTCTTGTCAAGTATGCTGAATACAGCAGCAATAAATAATTTTCCCCTTAAAAAAAGAGAAGGTTTTCAGGGAAGCATGCATCAAAATAACTAAGATCTTTCCCACATGAAACTTTAAAATACAGTTTCCCTCAGTGAACTACAGGACTCTCATTCATGGTCTCCACTGTGAAAATAAGAAGAGCTTGCCTGAACTTAATCATAAGCTGCACAAACAATAAAAACTGTGAGTGTATATGTGTCTGCCCCTTTCCATACCTAGGAACTTTTATGCATTCTCCATCAAAATTGGAGAAAGAAGTCTTTTTCCTTTGAAGTTGGCAACTTGGGTAAAGGAAAACTCCTGAGCCAAGCAGTTCTGCATTTTCCATTGTTACTGATCGTTGTTTAGAATAAACCAAAAAAAAAACCCAAACCATAGCACAACATCAGGACTAACAGTCAGAATCACAATGTCTTTTCCTCTTCTCCTCCCTTTCATGCCCTGTCCTCACTCAGACCCTCCATCTGTCCCAGGACCAACAGGTATCCCTGCAGGCTTTCTGACATCAGATACATGTGGGCCATCCACTGGGCTGCTCAACCTGTGTTTAAACTTTTACAAGGAAATAGCAACTTTCTCCTCCTCCTCTTCCTTGTCCTCATCCTTGCCCACTCACAAATGATGCCTTTGGCAGTGCTAAGACTAGAATGGAAGAACTCTCTGTGGCCAGTTCTCCATGGCCAACTCTCCACTGGACAACTCTATGTGGGTGTCTCATGGGAGGCAGAGGGAAGACCATATACAAGCTTGGTTCTGCCTTGTCTTGGAGGTTTTCTTCTCTTTTTGGTGGGCGAGTCTTGTTGCTTTTTAAACTGAGGGACTTACAGGCATGATGTCCCACCATTTCAGCATCCTCCTCAGCCCAGGCAACCAGGATCATGAGGAGCCAGCAGTCCCCACCACCATGGCTCTTCTTCCACATTTGCACAACACGCATGGCACTACCAGCACTGGAGTGGTTGTAGGGGCTTAGTAGGCAGTGGGAGGCAGTGGAAAAGCCACCTGCTGATCAGCTTCCCAAGCAAAACCCTCCTGTATGTCTCCCCACTGGGTATAGGATAGTTCAGCTTGACGTTTTGGGTTGGTCGTGATGAATTGTCCTAGATCCCCTCAAAAAAAGAGAAAAAAAAAACAATCTAAGGACAAAAAAACCCAAGCTCTCCCTCCAGGCAGTGCTCAGGCATGCAGCTCCCCTTCATGCCTAGGGCTGCACCCAGAGCTGCTCCCCCCATTGCTTCCCCCCCATCTGCACCCCTGTTTGCCCTCCTGCCTGGCACCTTATCCATCTCCCTCTCATGTAATATATACTTCAGGCTCAAGGGCAGTCTTCCCTCTGCCACCCATGAGAGAACACTTGTTGCCCGGCACTCAGGGGTCCCCAAGGTGCCATGCAGAGCCCCTGCTGATGTTCAAGGGATTTGCAGAGCTTGCCATGCAATGGGGAAGGCTGTTGCAGCACTGCACTCCAGCGAGGACCAATGTAATCTGCTGACCCCCATTAGAGTTGTCCCTGAATGGAGCTGGCGATGGAGAGTGTCTCATGGAGAGTTGACTGTGGAGAGCTGGCCACAGAGAGTCAGCTGTGGAGAGTTGGCCTAGACCTTTGTCCAGCTGTTGCTGTTAAAGGCTGCAACATCTCCTGTAACTCTACCCAAGGTGCTTCTCCTGCCATCCAAGCCACATGCCCAAGGACATAACCATTAGAATTACTCTTGGAATTAGGAAGAAGACAAAGGAAATTAGTTAGAATCAAAGGAGCAATGATTTGTCAGTTCAGCTGCAGCCTTGTTGCTGATGTCTCACAGTAGAAATTCGTATCTGTTTAACTGCCCATTAACTTCTCCTTTGTCATTTTTGCTGCAAAACATAGGTCTCCCTTTGCACTGTCTACCGTTGTTTGTGATTACTTTTGCTCAGACACATTAGTATTCGTGTTGCGAAACTGAATTTCATTTTGCTACATTCTGGAAGTACCATCTAATCCTGATCTCACTGCTGTAGCATTCTGAGACCATGGCAGTCCTCTGCAGTGGTGCCTGACTTACTACATTCTGAGAATTTAATTATCATGCTATTTACCACTATCCTTGTTTGAGATTACAAGAAAATCAAAACATGTGGAATAACTGAATATTTTTCTTTGCTTACCTCACTGCCCACAGGGACATTTATTGCCTCCAGTAACGACAGCTACAGAACAAGGAGTGGTTGTGGAAAGGGCAGGTGGGAACAGTTTCAGAATGATCTGAACTGAGACCCATCTACTACCTTGCGCTGTGGCTGTGAAGCCTCTTGGGAGAAAGAAAAAGTGGAGGAATTGGTGGGTGGTTTGCTCTGTTGCAGGTCAAGTTGACTTTCTCATTATCCACATTATCATAGAATCATACAATGGTTTGGGCCAGAAGGGACCTCTAAAGGTCATCTAGTCTGACACCTCTGCAGTGAGCAAGGACATCCTCAACTAGATCAGGTTATTCCTGAGTGCCTCATCGAGACTCACCTTGAATGTATCACAGTATCACAGTATCACAGGGTGTCAGGGGTTGGAAGGGACCTTAGAGATCTTCAAGTCCAACATCCCTGCCAGAGCAGGACCTGTTGGACATGCTCTTCTTAATGCATCCCAGGATACCATTGGCCTTCCTGGCCACAAGAGCACATCGCTGTTCCATGGAGAACTTGTTGTCTACCAGGACTCCTAAGTCCTTCTCCACAGGGCTGCTCTCCAGCAGATCACCTCCCAGTCTGTACTGGTGTAATTTATTATTCTTCCCCAGATTCAGGACTCTGCACTTATCCTTGTTAAACCTCATTAGGTTCTGCTTTGCCCAGTTCTCCAGTCTGTCCAAGTCTGGGATAGCCAGGGATGGGGCTTCAACTACCTCCCTGGGCAACCTGTTCCAGTGTTCCACCACCCTCATGGTAAAGATCTTTTTTCTAACAGCCAATCTAAATCTACTTTTCTCTAGTTTGAAACCATTTCCCCTCATTCTGTCACTACAGACCTTTGTAAACAGGCCCTTTCCCTCCTTCTTGTAGGCCCCCTTCAGGTACTGGAAGGTGGCTATTAGGTCTCCCCGGAGCCTTCTCTTCTCCAGGATGAACATTCCCAGCTCCCTCAGCCTGTATTCATAGGAGAGGTGTTCCAACCCTCTGATAATTTTCATGGACCTGCTCCATCAGGTCCATGTCCTTCCTGTACTGAGGGCTCCAGATCTGGATGCAGTACTCCAGGTGAGATCTCACTAGAGCATAGTGGCAGAAACACCTCTCTTGGTCTGCTGGCCATGCTTCTATTGATGCGGCCCAGGATGCAATTGGCCTTCTGGGCTGCAAGCACACACTGGCTGCTCATGTCCAGCTTCTCGTCCACCAGCACCCCCAAGTAATCATCTTAGCTTTACCTCACTAAAATGTGCGTTCAGCCCTTTAAAACACCTATCTCATTTATCAGTGAAGTATCAATAAGGAATATGACATGAGTAAGCATTATCTGACCCTTGCTTAAATGTTCTATATGAATCACGGGAACAATATTTTATTCAGATTATTTACAAGAGGGGATATTGCAAGACATGGCCTTGATACTCTTTATGGTTTTCTCACTTTCTGATAAACTGTACATAATGGATACACATCTTGTAATAGTCAATGCACCCATGCTCAGAAATTAAAATTAAAAGCTCACATCATGGAGAAGTTTGGGAATGGGGCTTTTGAAAGAGCAATGTATTTTTGAACTGAAACACAAAACAGAAAAGAGAAGAGCGGGGCTTCAAGGCAAAAAAGAGCTAGTGTGTTTATGACCTAGTTACAACATGGTACCTTTCTCTTCTGCTAAGTGCATTGATTTCTTGGTCACACTCTTGTAACATAAATAGGGCAGCTGAAGATAAACTGTTCCTCTTCTCAGTTACAAGCAAGTTTTCACAAAATCAAGATGAAGAAAGAAAATGCAATTCACATCTAGGTAGTCCATGAGTCTGCTTGTTTGGGTTTTCTCTGCCCTCCCCAAAAGATGCTCTTGTATGCCTCTAAGTTTAATAGGATATGGGGACACAAAATTCAGGGCAGTAATTTTCATGGATTGTAGCTTTCCTTCATGCACTTTTTTTTAAAAGGATATAAATGTGGAAGCCCTAGTATTTCTTATGTCTGGAAGGCAAAGGATTCTTAGCTGCTGTTGACACTTTCATATACAAAGCAGCAACCTGCAGAAAGATGGCTCCTTTATGAAATTCAGCTTTATCAAAGCAGACAGCTGTCAGCTTCTTACCCGCAGCACACATGAGGAGCCATGCCCCAGCCCTGTCATGCTGCACCAGGGATTATCCCAGGGATGCTGGCTGCCCTTGATCCTTCCCTCCCACAAAGCAGAAACATGAGGGGCAGCTGGCAAAGGCCCCTTTGCTGCTTCTTAAGGCACAGTCAGCCTTTGCAGGGTGGTGCCTGTCCCCTGTCCTAGCCCCACAGGTCTCTCACCACCCTTGACTCCACTGTTTAGAGACTTGCACCTTAGAGACCTGTGCACAGAGACCAGGCTTCCCAGGATGGGGCTCAGCTTTCTGTCCACCCTGGGGGACTTCACAGGCAGAACACATTGGTTGCAGTTCTTTGGCTCCAGCTCATGGGAAAAGGGACTGAGGTAGTGGTGACCATATCAGAACCTCAGCAGGTGTCCTGGCCCCGTCCTCCCAAGCACAGTGCAAATATTTAGGTCCAAGTCATAATTGGAACACTGCTAGCGCCTCACCCCCAGCAGAGAGGCAGACCCCTAATGTCCTTCACTGTCTGAAGTATGGTGATGAGTCTACAAGGGATCAAGGACTAGGCTACCTCATGGAAATGTAATGACATCAAAAAAGATCATGGTAAAATAGACAGCCATGTCAAAGGATGTAGGGTGAAACTCAGTGAAAAATCCTGTGGGGGATGGAAGCCAGGCTTTCATGGACATCATTGACTCCATAGTTCCTCTGTTTGTTTCCTTTCTGGACTAAAAGAACCTGAATTTTTGTATGGAAGAAAATTAAAATGGCATGGTTTTTTTCCTTTTTTTTTTCTATCATTTCCCCGACTCCTTTCCTTTTTCTGCCTACAGCTTTCCTTATGAATGATCCCACTATGGTGAGGCTGAATTGTTAATAAACTGCTTTTCAAAGAATAGCCTGAAAGCAGCTACAGTGTCGACAAGTCAGATTTCCCCAAGAACTGACAGACATCTGTGTTGTCTTCCTCCATGGACACCAAGGACAGCAAGAAGTTGTCTCCCACTGCTTAGGATCCATAGGCACAGTTTAAACTCCACAACCACAAACTGCAGTGGGCACTGGCTAAAACAAGAGAGCCATGAGACAGCAGTTCCACTTCCTCTGTGCTTTGCTGCTTCTTCTGCACATGATATTTAAAGAGCATTATGGGATTTTGTGCACTTAATAACCATTCCCTCAGAAGGATTTTGTTGCTGAATACAAATAAGCAGCTATGTGATTAGGTTTCATGCATTTTGGTACATTTTATTACATTTTCCTTTACTTTTTTCTTTTTTCTTTTTTTTTTTTAGAAAAAGGAGAACTCAAGCAGAGAGGAAATTCTTTCTCTTCCAACAGTCTTATTGTCAACCTTGCATCTTGCAAACTCCCAGGATAACACTTGTCTCTCAAGACGTGTGGCTGATTTTTAAATTCCAAAGTGTTATATTTCATAAGTGTAGTAATATGCCACCATCATCTCCAATTATCTCAGGTTGAAAAGTCAGATACCAAAGCAGATTTTGGCTACTCAGATGTTGGTAATATTTAATTTTTGCTTATAGATGTGAGGAAAAAGCTGTCATTCTTTAGCTCCCTGCTCTGTTCCCATACTTAACAGCCTCCTTCCACCCAAAGTGCTTGTTCCCTCACCTTTCCTCTATTCAACCTCCTAACCTTATTGCTTCCCTCACACCACTTTTTCTCCATCACTCACACAGATACTTTTCTTACCTTGCCCTCATAAATCTCCTTTCCATCCTGCTGTGTTCCCTGTAGACTCCACCTCATATCTCACTCCATCTCTGCTTTGCACCCACTGGACCCTTTGCCACTCTCCCATCCTTGCTCACCATTCTGATTTATCCCTACCCTTACCCACACCTGCCCTCCTGCCCCAGTTGCTTTTCTGCTGCCACCTCCACTCTCATCTTTGCCTTACTGCCTTCCACATCTCTTCTAGCTGATCCATAGTTTGAGAAAAATATTACCATGGCAGTATAATCACCAAGGAAGCAAGCATACGTTTCTACTGCAGAAGATCTGCCTGTGTATCATACATACTACATCTCAAGCGTGGGTGCTTCATATCCATCAGTACATCTGCAGTCTGAAATTAGAAATCTGAAATCTTAATTGTATGCTCAGTAATAGGGCCAAAATGTTGCCATGGTGAAATAACTAGAGGAAGGATCAATGACAAGACATTGAAAAATGACATTTCACCAGAGCATAATGTCCCACATGAAAAAAAGTTCAGACTACCCCCATCCTATAGTGGGTCTTATTTTGACTAGAATAAAGGAGGTTTTGTTCCCATGCCATCAAATTAACTTCAGCTATTGTGACTAGATTGATCCAGAGTAAGAGCATCTGCAGTGTTTTTCACCAGTCTAGAGAGCTTTGTGCCCCTGTGATGGTATGTTTTGTCCCTGCACCATGCTCAGCATTCTTCCTGACAGCCTGCCTGCAAAAAGGCACAGCACTAACAGCTACCATAGGGACTGGCAGCTGTATCCAGCCCAAATTGCCCTTCATGTCTGCTAGGACTGGAACTGAAAATAGTGGGCTAAAATTACAGAAAGGAAGGTTTTGGCTGTTCCTTAGGAAAAGCTCTATAACATTTGAGTTGGTGAAGCAAAGCAGCCAGTTGCTGGGGGATCCCAATGAGATAGCACCATGGGAGGGCTGTGGGAAGAGGTCAGTCTGACATTTCTCAGGGTTTTTGGTAGAGATCCTGCCCTAGGGCAGAGGATGCTCCAGAAGACTTCCTGGGCCCTGACTGGCCTGTCTTCTGCGAATCTCATTGAGGGTTTTCTTGTAGCCATTTCTATGGTTATGCTAAATGTCACAAAGGAGTTTCCTTCTGCTTGTCTTTGCCTAACTCTCCACCCCCCTTTAAAAGCACATGTATTATGTGTCTATGTATGTTTTCAGAAGTATTTAGCCTTAACTGCAAAATATTTTTTCATAACACTTAAAGTTTCATATCTAGACCATTTTTACGTTTCATCTAATCAAGAAGCTGGACATTCTCTGTCATCCCTCCCACAAAGCTGGATTTTTCATGAAGTCTCAGAAATGCATTAATTTCACTATAACTTTTAATTTTTAATGTTCTAGTCAGCCTATCTGCCTGATAGCTTAATTATTCCTTCACTTTTCCCAGCAGTCTGCAACAGAGTACAGGTTCTATTTCCTGACCTTTCCTTTTCTTCTAATTCATCCCAATTAAAGTGGAATGTCTTTTTCTGAAATTTTGCATCACATGCAGGTGAAAATTGGCATTTATTTATTTATATCCTTCTGATTATATGTTACAATTTCTTTCTCTTTCTTTCTTTCTTTCTTGCAGGTAGACAGAGTTTTTAGTCCCTTGCTCAGAATCTATTCCAGTGGCTTTTCAGTAGAAGCCCTATTGAATTCTTCCCTACAGAGACCCAGAGAGCCTTTGTGGATAAATGCAATATCAAAATATGTTAGCAATGGAAATATTGAGAGATGTTTTCCTTCATATTCTGGTCTATGCGACTGCAGGCTGGATTCCCTCACTGGGTCACAAGGTCCTTATGGGTCAGGCAAGTGTATCAAGTACATCACCTATTATAAGGTATATGGGAGAAGAAAGTCTATAAAGGGGTGATAAAGAAAACTCTGACTCCATTCCATCCTGCATGTAACTAGCTGAAGTAGGCAGCTTGATGCCCACAGAAAAAGTAAACTGAGTTGGAACCAGTGGTTGAGAAAGCAGCAAGGTCAGGGTTGTAACACTGCAGGTACACCTCTGCCACAACAGAGTACCAGCCCAAGAGCATTGTTTCAGTAATATGACCCTTGGGATGAATCTTTGCACATCAGGGTATTGAGTGTGGTGGACACAGGCTTCAGCGGTCTGTTTTCTTTGTAGCTTTGCTGGTGCTGCAAAGGTTTCCATGTTTGTGATAACAGATATTTCTGATGCTCTTCTATC
Source organism: Megaceryle maxima (assembly GCA_024605025.1). NCBI lineage: Eukaryota > Metazoa > Chordata > Aves > Coraciiformes > Cerylidae > Megaceryle > Megaceryle maxima. The sequence continues at coordinate 66,410 of JANHGN010026520.1, forward strand.
CCTCTGAAAGACTGTAAAGGCTGGAACACCTCCAGCATGGGGTCAGCAATGCCAAACCCTCTGGGTTGCTGCCTCAGTGGTGGTCTGCATGGCATGGTGCTGCCTGGCTGGGGATGGCACTCACACCGTCACACCCAAGACATTTGCACAAATTTGAATGCAATCACACTCTTAAAGTGTCCATTTGTAAAGTCCTTTTAGAGGTCAGTAAGATGGTAGGAAAGAGCTAGGAGGTTCTCATGAAGACAAACAATTTCAGAGTGGTCTAATTTCCTTCCTTGATGGGGTAACAGGTCAAACCAAAGCGCAGATGTGATATTGAAGTTGTTAAAGATTTTTTACTGTCTCACACAACAATTTCATAAGAATTTTGGAAACTATTGTCAATATAGTGTTTTTAAATGGATACAGGACTAGCTGAAAAGCCTTCCTGAAAGAGTAGTTATGGATGTTCCACTGTTAATATGGGAGGACGTTTCCAGTGAGGTCAGTCCTGAATATAAGTCTATGAAATAATTTCAGTGATGACCTGCATGATAAAATAGATTGCATGCTTATAAAATCTGAGTGTGCTACCAAGCTAGCAGGGGTTGTAAGCACCTTGAAGGACAGGATAAGAATTCAAAATGATCTTGATAAATTGAAGGAACTGAAATCAATAAGATGAAATTCAATAAAGACAAGTGCAAAGTGATACACTTAGCAAGGAGAAATCAAATGCACAAATACAAAATGAGGAATAACTGGTGAAGCAGCAACTCTGCCAGAAGAGGCCCTGGGGGCATTGTATACTGTGAGCTGAATATAAATTAGCAATATGATTCTGCCTGAAAAATGGCTGATGACATTCCAAGATGTATTAATATAAGTTATTACAGGAAGTAGTTGCTCTCATTTACTTGGTACTGGTTGGGTCACTGACAGACTATTGTGTCCTGCTCTGGACAGCAAATTTAGTAAAAGAGCAAAATAACTTAGAAAAAAGAAACAATAAAGATTAGAAAACAGTAGAATGTAAAAGAACACTGAAAAAAATATTTTGGTTTTAGTGACAACAAAAAACAGTTTCAAAACAGTCCTTTGCAAAAAGCACAATCAAATTGTTTTGTTAATTGAAGGAGACAGAAAGTTGGCTTAATTTGCAGAAAGAGAGAATCAAATTTCTTATTAATAGAAACAAAGGAACTATAGGCACTGCATTGTAGAATATCCTCATGGGGTAGGTAGCTTTTAAGACTGGTTGGAGTATCATCTTTTAGTGCTGGCCTAGGTATACCTATCTTGCTTCACAGTAGGAAAATTAATTGAATAATATGTCCTTTGTTCTTTAACACTATCTGAGGCAGCATTGTAGAACTCCAAGTCCATTTTCAGTTCTTGCTTTAGGAGTTGTCTTGCTCAGTTATTAATTTCAACAAAAATCCTGGAGATAAGGTTGGACTGAAAGTGCCCTTTTTAGAATTGCATTGATAAGATGCTGACACAAGGGTCAATTACTTTGTGAGCACACATTGCAGCACTGGACAAACACAGAATAAAGCCATAATTTCTAACCTATTGGATCTACAATTTAAGATGACAGAGCAAATGAATACAGGAAGGTGAAGGTGCAGAAGAACTTCAGGAGATTATATTAATAAGCACTGGCAGTGGTACAAGCATGGGAAATGTGTACTCACAGATTTTTGTAGGTGTTGTAGCCAAAGAGAATGTTGAAGTAGGATCTGAAGGAGAATAAAAAAATACCTTTCCAGAGTAGTCTTTTCCAAGCACTGGAACAGGGAAAAAAAGTAAAATATTTTTTTGAAAATGTGAAAGGCTGGTGACAGAGATTGGTACTGGGGCTAATCAGAGAGTGCTTACTTTTTTAGTGGACGGTAAGTGATAGATCATAGAAAGAGACCCTGAGAGAAAGCAGATGCTGGTAAACTAGAGGGTTAATGTGGATTTACAAAGACAAGGACGCTCTTGTTAATGTGGCAGGTTGGGAAAATCAGATGTACAACATTATTCTGGATGGACAAGTTAGAAAGGCTACTTTTGCTTAAGATGTGATTTGGCCACCTAGACCCTGCACAAGAATTTCAGTTGCTTGGATGGATAAGAAAATCTGTATATTTGATACACTGTGTGGAAGAGTCTTGCATAGTTTTGATGTGAGAACTGAGAAAGAACTCAGGTAACACCCAGGTAACAAGGCTAAGTGACTGTCAGGATAATGGAATTGCCAAAAGTAAGGGAGAAAGCAGCAACAGAGAGGATTTGGGAAGAGAGCTAAGAAAGATTACTTTAAAATATCCCAAAATGAACTCCAGGAAGACAGGCCAGATCTGAGACAATCACATTTCTTGGTCATATGTCCCGACCTCTCTAATATATAAACCTTTCTGCCCATCCACACAATCAAGACAATTCTTCATCTGCAGGAATGTTTCTGGAGAGTATGATGCAGACAGAAAATGCAGAGGCACCCCACTATACAGGAGCAGGGGAGAACAGAAAACAAATCTCCTGAAAAACAGTGAGAAATAGGAATAGGAATTGGAGAGGAAAGATTCAAAAGAGCCAGAAGAAATCAAGATGGATATCACAAGACACATGACCAGTGAAGTTAACTACAACTCTGTACTATTTCTTAGTAGGGGCAAGAAGGAGACAGTTCTCTTCCCAGAAACTAAAGCCATAACCTGCTGGGACCATGAACTTGTTGTCATTCAGACTGAATAAGTGCATTTCAGATTCTCTTCTTAAAGCTGGGGAGGCTTTATAAGTATTTCAAGTGACCATCTGTTACTGAATGCTATAATTTTTGCACATTTTACTCAGGTCTGTACATAGCCTCTTTCATACTTAACCGGTACATAAACTCTGTAATGTATTTCTGGTACTCCTCAGCTCATGATAAATGACATTTGCCCTGACATGTCAACTCCTATACTCTCCAGGACTACTTCATAAAGCAAAACCACCACCTAGCACTGAGCACACCCCTCTCCTGTAGCTGTTGAATGAGCACTGGGACATGAACTGTATGCAAAGCCTTGGTGCTGGAGTCTCAGCAAGGCTTTCTGCCACTACCTGAGCAGATGTCCACATTACTCATCAGTGTATGCACTTTCGCTCAGTGTAGTCCTTTCTGATCAGCTGGAAATGGCAAGAAGATACTCATGCACGAAGCCTCTTATTTAAGCAAGGAAAATGCTAATAAGGGAAAGAATACTGTCTGTGACAAAACCTTCAGGGACAACTTGATGAAGCTAAGCTCAGGTCATTTGGGTTACATGACTTTTTTTTTTAATGCCTCTAATATTTTCAGAGTAATACTTAACATTTCCCAAGGGAAAGACTAATGTTTATTAGCTGAAGTATTATGATATTATCATAATTTTATATCTTGAGCAATAAAGATGTACAGTGGGTAACATTTATTCTCTCAGAGAGACCTGGAATTCATCTGTAAAATAACTGTTCACTTTCTCCATTATGAATAGACTGCTGTTATTCATAATCTTTTTAAGTGTATTTTTTCTTTTTATTGAAAAACTCTTTTTTTAAATTTCATTTTTGGTTATCTCAGATGTCTCTTGCTATGAATAATGAAAAATTAAACAGTTTGACTGTAGCAAGAGGCCACTTAGAGCAGGAAGATGAGCTGAGTCATAGGGAATGCATGGTCTTTTTCCTCTGTCGTGCTTTCCACAAGGCCTCCCAGCATCACTGGCCCTGGCTCCACTCCACAGAGAATAACATACCATGGCAACTGCCTACATTCAAATAGAAAGGTACAAGGTACAAGGTCTCTCCTTTTTATACTGGGAAAATACTTCTACTTTTAGAGTTCCCTAATGCTTGGTCTTACCATCTATGCTAAATGCTGCTGTGAATTTTGCAAATTGATATCCAAGTCATGAAATGAGATGGCTACTGGAAGGGGAACCAAGAACTGCCTCTCCAGCTTGATAGTCTCTTTTCTAGGTGTAATTTTCTCTATTACTTATCATTCAAAGATCATAAAATATCTTTTCATGACCCTTCTGTAATGTGCTCTGTTGCACTGAATTTAAAAATTGAGATTACAAATATAGAATAAGGAGAAAGAAAGAGACTCAATTTCAGGTCCAGTGAACAGGCTTCATTTCCTCTCACTTCTTGCTCCAATGGCACTAGAGATTTATATCTGCAGCCATGGCAGAGGAATTGGTCTAGGCACTGAGGGAGATGAATACTTCAGAAGCAATGGACAAATAGTTCAAAAACCGCACCACCATTTCTTTCTCCATAGCTGTAGGGGGTTTGTATTCTCTTCTTGAACAAACTGCATGGAAATATACCTAATATATATTCAAGAAATATCAGATAATATCAGCCAATATTTGCAGCTTCTTGGAAGTTTCAAAGTAAGCTGAAAAAAAGCTTTATGTTCTCAGCCTTAGAAAAATATCACCAGAGCTTTAAACACAACATTAGACTACTTGCCTATGTATATTTTTGGCTAGAACTAATTTAAGGATCTCCCATAGCTTTCTATCAGTGCATGTCTTGGGGAAAAAAAGAGCACAAGCCTCCCTTTTTCCTATGCCATTGTTGAATTCCCAGGAAGAAAACAAATGCAGACCCACCATGTATGACAACAGCCAGTCCAGTGTCCTTATCACGGGATGCTCCTTGTTTTCTGTGGACTTTCACGTCTAAGTGATTCAAGCTTGCTGGGGTGCCGATTCTTGCTACATTTTCCCCATTTCTCACTCTGTGGACACATTTTGGGTCCCAGGTGTGAACAAGCTTGCACTACATTAAAAAAGGGTGAAAAGCAAGAGGAGTCAAAACCATCATGTAACACTGGAGTCTCATAAAAAATATCTGCAGTGACAAATACCTTGGCACACATCAGAAGGGTCAAGGCTTACAGGTGCAGCACCCTGCACAGGGCACCTCTCCTTTTAGAAACGGGAGACCCTGAGGGAAGCCAGGAGAGTACATGAGCCCCAGCACCTATGGGCTGGTTTGCAGCTTGCTGGGCTGCTCAATGGGTGCTGCCTGTCATCCACCACGCCAATACATGCAAGTCTGTTAGGATCCTCCAAGTGTTCTTTTATTGCTGATCTCAGATGGGAGTTAATGAAATAAGGCGCAAATCATTAATCACAATGCTGGGTTACTAAGCAAATTGTCATTGATTGTCTATGTTCGGAGAGAATTAGAATCATGAACTTTGAGTCATTTTACATATGAGGCCAGAAAATACTCTGATTTATACTCATTTTGGAATTTGTAAAAAAACTTTGAGGTGCAAGTCATCTTTTTCTTTGTTTTCCTATTAGTCATATTTCTAGGAGTTATAGTAACAATCTACCTAGCACAATTTTATCATAGGTACAAAATTCTCAAGACCATTTTAAAAGATCCTATTTTTTTTTAGTCATAAATTTGTAAGACCTTTAATGATATACACTTTTAAGTAAATATGTGACATCATAGGGCAATCATTAATGAAATAAACATCAGTAAGATGTAAAATGCTAAGACACCACTGACTGAAAAAAATATTACTATTTTAAAAATAAAAATGAGACTTAAAGAAAAAATCATTACTAGAAATCAGAATGCTGCTTTATGGACCATTGCATTTATGAAAACATAGCTGCAGATTGTTCATATGAAAGGGAGATAGAGTTTGCATTGAGACATGTAGATATACCCTAGACACATATTTTGTATCAATGGTATTTTGCAGTGAACTGTTTATCTTGCTATAATATTTGAGCATCATCAAATTGCATGAATGTCAACAACTGACATAAAAAATACTTAGGATCATTCTTATCATTAGTAAAGGGAGTTGCCATTACTTTTTTTCACTACACAAAGTACAGATTTCATGTGTATATTGTTAATGGTTTTTCTCTGCTTATAAATGAACAATTCTTGAAGCATTAAGATCCAGCCAGTATCAGTTTCTGAACCTGTTAAGCTAGAAAAAAGCACAAAAAGAAAAATCAAACATCTCAGTTGTTACCCTCACACATTTCTCACCTGCTCCCGGCCTCCTGTTTCCATGGCTGTCTGAAGATGCAAGTGCTTCTGTGGTGCTTTACATTTCCTAAAAGTGTCTTCAGATACATAAAAATGAAACCATAATCTTTCTGTATTGAAAATAGGTAAAAAATGGAACTTGTGGAGAGTGGATAACATTAATTTGTGAGTACACACTTTCTTGCCCTTGACTTCTGGAGAGGAGAAACAGCAGAACCAGCTTTCCTGGTTCAGAGCCAGTGGAAAACATGGATATAGCTTGTCAATTGTCTTCAGTGACAAATCCAGGACTTAAACTCTTAATTTATAATTTGAATTTAACTTCACTTTTAACCAAAATCTAGACATCATGGATGTACACCCATCCTCTCCTTCACCCTCGGGGCTACAGCCTCAAAATGTGAAAGGAGATTAATGGGCACAAAAGGAACCCCTCAAAATTCCCACATCCTCAAAATTCCCACAGGCAATAGAGTAACTCCAGCCTTTGGGACTGAAAGAAAAGCAAACTTCATTTTAGTGGGGCAGCAGGGAGAGCATAAGAAGTTAATTTTCCTACTGGGAGCAACATACATGAATTTCTGACTCTTCACCTCTAAGGACTTTATCCTCAGAGTCAAATGTGTCCTAGGGGCTAGCAGGTTCTGCTCTCCTCTTCCCTGCTCTGGCCACACCATGTCCTAGGCTGCCTTCTTGTGTGGGAAGGGCAAGAGCTGCTTTGCTTCTCTCTGTACACCTCCCTGATCTAGAACACAAGGAGCATTTATGTCAGTGTAACTAAAAAAACACCTTAAGCAACCTGAGCAAACTGAATTGTCCCAAAGAGGCCATCATGCTTCATGTGAACTAAACACGGAAATGAAGTCCCTGTAACTAGGCTTGAATGACAAATTGTTAGCTATCGAAGGTAAACAAATAAGGAAATGTAAGTGAAAAATAAAACACCTTTTTAGCAGTACGATTTGCTTTGGGGATTCCAGAGCTTCTGACCATTTACAAATGGTCAGAAGATAATTATCAATCTTACAGAAGTGTTTCTTTCTTTTAACAGAAATATCTACCCTGTGAGCATTTACCTCTGAGCTAACTAGCTGGTCTTACTTACAGTCCATGGAGAGTGATAGGCAGGCTGAAGGTCTCTTCCCTCTCATCCTAAGGTAGAGGGTCTGAAATACAGTGAATGGAACCTGCAGCAGAAGTGCCCATTTCTTTCCACTGACTCTAATGGGAGACCTACACAGGTGAGGTCAGATTAGTGGCCTACAATTTAGATATTGCTGTTTGTACAGAAAAATCCTCCATCAAGAAAAATGCTGACTTTTTTTTTCTGTTATAACAAATTTGATTCCTCTATCCCATCTCTCTCATAACAAACAAAACAGCTTGTCAAACTAAAGGTTAAGCTAGAAGGTAAAAACACAGGTAGAAATTACTTCAGCACAAGGATTAATTTAACTGTAAGATAGTTGCATAAAATTATTCCTTGCAGCATACCACTCAACACAGTATTTTTCATACATGTCTGAAATAGGCTACTGATTTTACTGATGACTACCATAGATTTTGGCTGTCTTTTCCGTTTCATAATCACTACTCCTTGACTTTTTTATGTTATGCCATTGCTCAGATATTAATGCAATCCTAGCAGCAAGTGTTCAGTAGCCCAGATGAGATGCCAAAGGTTAGTAATGACTTTTGAACAAACACTGCTGAAGTGGTGGCACATACTTGAAAAGGCACAATTTTTCCCAGCAGTTCAATATTGTGTTTTAACTTTGTACGCAGTTAGCCTGTGGGTGTCTTTTTCATTTGTCAACAGCGCACAACACAGCACTACCATTTTGCATTCTAGTGGGAAAGTGTTACTTCAACCTAATTGACTCTTTTTGCTGCATGGAAATTATTTACCTAGAAATACCACAGTAGAGGTCCAAATTGCTTTAAAAAAAAAAAAAAAGAAAAAACAACCCCACAACCTTGGGACTTTTTAGAGGATGAAGACATTGTACTGTGGCAGTAGCCACAGTAGCTTTGTTAAAGCTAAAATGATGTCGCACTGAACAAATTCTTCTTAGGCTGTTACTTTCTCTTGGTTGTTGAGTTTGTAGGGCAAGACGGGAGGGCTGTTCACCAAAGGAGAGGGGAAGGAAAAGTTATTAAAATATTGGTCCATTTAGCTGTATTTTAATTTTGTTCCAATCAGATGGGCTGAGGAATGTAAACTGCACAAGTACTGAATTTCTTTTGAATAAATTGAGTATATTTTTTACATTGTCTTGACTTCAAAAGCTAAGCTGGAAGGATGAGGCTGTGATACCCTTACTATAATTCATTTTGCTTTTTAGAAATACATAAGAAGACAGATCAGATACTGCATGACCATAGAAAAGATAAAGCTAGGACTTAGCTCTAAACAAGGGAACAAAAAAAAAAAAGGAGGACTGAAAAGTTTCACAGACAAACCAGTTAAATGTCAATTCCCAGAAACATACAATTCTGATTATACAATTAATCAAACTGCTTGTAAACAAGTAGGAAATAGCAAGAAATAAAAAACTGTCAGCATGGGTTTGTGAGGAACAGATTACTTCTCTTCTAGGGTAGAATCACAGGTTTTGTGATTGGAAGAAAAAACAGTATTCACATTTTGGCTTTTGCTGCCCTTTTGACTCTACCGTATGATAGTTTTGTAACCAAGCTTGGCAAACTTGGAGATGATGGAACCACAATAAGAAACAAAATTATTTGGAAAACAAAACTGAGGAAATAATTGTTGGCAGCTCATGTAAAGCCAGAGGGAATTTGGAGAGGGGATTGGCAATGTCCTGTCTAGAGTCTGGGGCTGCAACGAATTTTTCTTTGGGAAGAGGGAATAAAATCCCCTGTTTATGGACCTTGAAGACAATGGGAAGCTCAGAGGACCTGCTGAACAGAAACAGAGAAGTGTTCTGTGGGAAGATCGCAGTGCAGAATCATAAACAGGACTGTCAAGTATAAGCCACATAAATAAACCCTACATTTTTGTCAGCACCCACGAGGCTTCAGCCGGGGTACTATGCTCAGAAAGCTCCATGTTTCAAGACAGGTCTAGAAAACACAGCCCATGACTGAAAGATTGAAAACACTCAAGAAAATCTGAGATACATATCATAAAGCCTTTTTTGCTTTTGTAATGGGTGGATGCTAATAGGAAGGGAATAAATAGCTCTCCACATCAATCCAGGGAGGGCATGAGGAAGCTGTGAGCTGAAATTGCAACAAAGATTTAGATTAAATAGGAAATCTCCCTAGAAGGAAAAAGATAGTAGAGTCTACACCATGGGACACTTCAAATAGCAGGTTACACAATGTTTGTTAGGAATGAGTTAAGTACAGCTGATGTTGCCATAAAGCAAAGGACTTCTTAGATCTCTTTCATGTGGGTTTTTTTTTTTTTTCACTACTTTTTTTATTACTTCTATATTTCTCCATGACAAAACCTTACACTCTTCTGAGAGAGAAAATGAGATGGAATATTTAAAATGAACAACCTTGAAAAGATATCTTACAATAATGAATACAGTCTTTGCTCTTAATGAACCTAGTCCTCAAACGGTTTCAGCAAAACACTCGTCTAACTCTTCTAACTCGTCTAACTTTCAGGCTGTGACAGGACCAAATGACTTAGTGAATGAACTTATGATCTCAACTTCTAAACATAATCAAAATATTTCATCCTCACATGTGTGCAATCTGTAACATTATGAAAATGAAGAGCCGAGGATGTTATTTGTGCTCCTTAATTACATACTGTTAAATGAAAGGAGACCAAAGAGGAGACATGTTGGATCTCTGATCCTCCATTTGCTACCTGGCTTTTCCTGAAGGCCACCAACTAGTAGGGCCTCTCTCTGAGGCACTACACAAGCATAGCTTGGGCAAGAGACCTCTCTCAAGAGGCAGTGCAGATGTGACTTTGCCCAGCTTGGTTCTCTGCCAGAGTCCTTTTCCAAGAGTCCCCCTTCAGACTTTGCCATCTCAAGAACCTCCTTCAATCTCTCCTGAAGAAATGCCACATGTGGCTCACTGTCCTACAATATAGAAACCCCTGTGATGGATCACACCACAGCTTTCATGGCGCCCAAGAAACTCAGAGCTATAAAAATATACAAAAATGGCACAGAAATGCCACTGGAGCCTCACAGGTGACTCAGGACACTACACAGAGCCAAGGGCTATATCAGACAATCTGCTCAGCCTTGAGGAGATAACTTTACAACACATAAAGGTGACCAGTGATCAATACCTGTCTCTCTTCCATTTAGCATTGTGACCACAATCTGTTTTCAAGTTGCCTTGCACAGAAGTATGATTAACACTGCAGTTCTTTTATATCTTCTGAATGGAAATGTCTAAAAACCAGCAGGTTTATAGTTAAAATTGGATATTTAAAACCCCTTCCTTATTTCCACACATGGATTTGACTTCATACCTACAATGTAAACTTAATAGTTCATATTCATCATGTGAGGGATACATTTTTAAATAGTTTGAGAAGATATTGTAATGTGGTAAAAGCTGTGTATTTCCCAGCAATCATTTCTAACTAAGGCATCAGTGAAGTTCCTTTTTTGTCATCAGCAGCCACTCCAGCAAACAGCCAGAACTGCCTTCAGGTTGTAAGTGGCAAGTATTTTTTTGTTCTGAAAAAATTTAGGTGGTTTTTTGTTGTTTGGTTTTTTGGGGTTTTTTTGGGGGTTTGTTTTGTTTTGTTTTTTTGTTTGTTTGGTTTTGGTTTTTTGTTGTTGTTTTTGTTTTTGTTGTTGTTGGGTTTTTTTGTGAGCAAGAGATATGCAGCTAATAATTGCCTCT
>JANHGN010026520.1:77393-91953 GCA_024605025.1 Megaceryle maxima
ACAAAACAAAACAAAACAAAACAAACAAAAAAAACCAACCAAACAAAAAAAAACACCAAACCAACAGTTATAACATAGATGAAAAGAAGATTCTACCTGGAAATAAATTTTGTCAGAGTCTATCTTTACTGCTTATACTAAACATTCATCAAACTCACCTCTGCATTTCAGTTGGCCCACTCTTGCTCTTCATGGGGCAAGGTTGCAAATCTGATATAAAAAAGAACTTCAGATGACTTCACTTCTAAAACTGCTGTATGTTGGAAATACACTCAGTTTGAAATCTTGTCCTTTTTTTCTATCTGTATTGTTTTAGGAATTGCCTCTGCCCTAAACTGTTCCCATTAGAAGAATATAGGAGCATGTGCCTTTTTTTCAGTTAACCTAAGAATATCTTTGAATGATGTCTTCCTTGGTCATATTTGAATCTTACATGACTACATACATGTATATGCAGATTTACCTTTTTTAAAAGAATAAAAGGGTTGTCAAATTAATAGAACAGAAACACTGGCAAACTGATTCAGCTGGCTTTACAGGTATTAAAACTTAATGTCTTTTCTTGTTTTTAGCAGCACATCAGCAGTGTTGTCATGGATACTGAGCCATGTCCTGGTTTGCCAGCTTGCAAAGTGCTAAAATTGGGGTTTTCCCTTCCCACTTGTTAACTATTCTTATGGACTTGATTGAGGGTCCACCAAAATCAGTGAAAAGTCTTTGGTCATTTCAGGAGATTTTGGAATATGATGTAAGTCAACAGCAGAATGCCAGAAAATATTCTGTTTCATAATAGTTGTCAGCTTTTTTTTGCATCTTATTCCATTGTTGAAAATTAGAACATGTTGCAAGCTTTTTCTCGTGCTGGAACACACCAAACTTAAAGCTTCTGCTGGCTTAGTCTGTAGTGCAGCTCCTGCATCTTGCTGTTTCTCACATGGTAATGTATAATCACTGCAAGGGAGGCATGCTGCCTCAAAACAGGTCTTGGGGATACCTTTTTGGAATACAGTTTTTCCAGGGACTATGGAACAGCTGGCTGTGCCATCACACTGGGCTCCTTCCCTTAGGGGGCTGTTGGTCCTTGCTTTTCCTTGACACTAAACTTTTTCAGCTATCAGGACTGTAATGCCTCTTTTTTATATATATATTGTTAATGCATCACTAACCACAAAATAATGTTGTCACCAGGTATTTCAAGTTTGTGTAGAAATAGAGGAATTCTGTCTGAAATGTGTTTTGTGAAAATTATGAAATGTCAGAAATGTTTTTTTCTCATAAATATGAAAAGTAGAGTTTTCATGGACAGCAGTGGAAAAAGGAACTGAGATTTCAAAGCAAGTAGAGTGGAGAATTGAATGTAGGTTCATGATAAATTTGCTTGAAACATCCACTGGATATAACCAGGACTCCAGTTCTCTTCAGTGGAAATTCTATTGTCGGGCAATAAAAATTTTGTCATACCTGATACATAACTGTAAAAGGTTTTCATTTCAACAAATCAGACCATTTTGAAGAAAATAAATGAAAGAACATTGTCATGGTTTAACCCCAGCAGACAACTAAGCCTCACCCAGCAACTTGCTCCCTCTCCACCCCCAGTGGGATGGTGGAGAGAATAGGAAAAGTAAAAATGAGAAAACATCGTGGGTTGAGATGAAGACAGTTTAATAGCTAAAGCAAAAGCTGCACACACAAGCAAAGCAAAACAATTCACCACTTCCCATCAGCAGGCAGGTGTTCAGCCACCTCCAGGAAAGCAGAGCTTTCATGTGTAACAGTTACCAGAGAAGACAAATGCCATCACTCCAAATATCCCTCACTTTCAGCTTCTTCCCCCAGCTTTCTATACTGAGTATGACATCATATGGTGTGGAATATCACTTTGGTCAGTTGGGTTCAGCTGTCCCAGCTGTGGCTCCTCCCAACTTCTTGTTTACCCCCAGCCTACTTGCTGGCTGGGTGGGTGAGAAGTAGACAAGTCCTTGATTTTATGTAAGTGCTGCTCATTAGTAACTAAAACATCACTGTTTTCAGCACAAATCCAAAGCATAGCCCCATACTATCTGTTCTGAAGAAATTTAACTCTATCTCAGCCAAAATCAGTGCAAGCATTCCTAAGCATTTCTAAGTCTGGGACACCTACACATAACAGTTGTTAATTTATAGCACATTGTAGTTTGAAAATAGTCTGGAGAATGGAAGCTGAATGTCCCTGGTTTGCACCTGGATAAGCTTCATGACAATTATAATTCATTCTTTCACTACGTTACATTCTCTGTAGGCCTCAATTATGATTTTATTTCCTAACTACAACTTCTTTATAAATCCATATAGTGCATGTCCTTTTTTGGCCCATAAGTGACATTATTCTAAGCTCATTTTAGAACCATACTCCTTTTACTCACCAGATGGCAAATGCTCAAAATTTTGTGGGCTAAATTAATTCCTGATCTAACTCCATTGACCTCTTTGCACTTACTCAAGAAACAACATGAGGCCTCCTCTGATTTTATCAGCTATTTGCATGATTACAGAAAGTAACAAGCATTGGTTCCCATGGATTGATCCCCCCATGTTAACAATCACAAATTTGAACTGGGAATCCTCAATCCCATGAGCTGATAATGACAGGAGCAGATGTGTCTGGATTTTTGGGCTAGTTGAAACCTGATGAGTTTCTTTCTTTTCGTTTCATAAGGAAAAGATAATACATTTAAATTGCTTTCCACACCTAAGAATTTGTGCTCTCAGTGTGTTTGAAGGTTGATGAGGAAGACAGCCAGCACAGAGTGCAGTATCTGCATGGAGGGAGTAGTCCTCCTCTGTGCAGAGTACTGATCCCACGAGAAGGGCAGCAGGATGTTTTTGTGCATCTCTCCAGTTCACAGTGTACTGGATCCTAATGAAAATCTCACAGCATAGTGGGTCACACCATGTGGTTGCTCAGGTTGAGGATGATTCTTGACCCTATGAGTGTGAACATTTCTTGGGTAAGTTGCTTGTTGATTATCATTGCCTTGGGTAACAGTTATGACCAGATCTTTGTCTTCTGTGGGCATAATGCTGTGCCACCCTACAGATGACCTCAGTCCTTTGGTAAAGCACTCAGGAATCTAAACAGAGCTGGCCAAAATGGGTTTAGTGTTTTCTGAATGATCATTTTTATATTAAATAAATAACAAAACCAAACACAAACAAACAAACAAACAAAACAAAAAACAAACAAACAAACAAAAAGGCAAATTCATCAAAACAGAAATGCTTTGTAGGACCGCTATAAATTCTGAAAAAAATTCCACTGCTATTTGGTGTAAATGCATATATACAATGACTATGCAAATGTTTGGATCTAGGGATCAGCTGTTTGAGAGACACAATAAATGACAATTTGAAATCCTCTGCTTTATCTTGAAGAAGGTAGGATTCAGCTGCAGATTTACACATCTAGGCATATACATCCATTATCATAAAAGCATATGAGCATAGAGAACATTTTTGCATTTTCATCTTTCTTTGATTGACAAATGGATACAAGTCAAACCAACAAGGAATGAAACAAAAATTTTATTTCAGTTAGTCTTTGATATTGAATAAGCTAAAACCATCACCTCTTTAAATATTAACATGGTGTCTGAGCTCGTAGTCTGTTAACAGGAGCGTGTTTAGGAGTCGTAAAATACAATGTTCTTTTCTTCCTTGATCAAGATTGTAAACACTTTTTGTAAAATAGACTAGGATTGCATAGCCTTTATTTTTTTTCACTTCTCTCCAAAGGATTTAATATATTCCAGAAATATAAAATGCATTTGACTGCTTTTAACAAAGTATGATGGTATATTGTATTTCTCAATAAGGAGAAGACTCCAAACCATCTCATGTACAGCTGAAATGAACCTTCAGTCTTATGCAAAGTTCTGCCAAAGGGACGAGCCATGGCTGTTACGGTAAGGGCTTATGACATTCTCCCAGGTCTTTTGTAACACAGGATACAGGCACACAAGCTCCAAGTGTCTTTTCAGCTTTTTTAATATCATTTTCTATACCTCTCTGCTGAGTACTCACAAATCAGCTCCTTCAATCTGGAGCTCCTTTTCTGAGACTGAATCAACATTTCAGACTGCCTCTGAAATTTCTAAGCTTAATGGCCTTGAAATCAATCTCTGTTTTTCCACCTGCCACTCTTTCTTGTAGACAACCTTTCTACTGTGATGACAACACCACCTCTCCTCCTGGTGTCTGACTAAACACTGCTCCCATTGTGCAATAATACCCAGCCATTTCCCAATCTTGCTGTCTTTTTCTTTCCCAGTGAAGTTCCAGATGTTTTCCTTCACGTCAGAACAAAAAAGCTCAGGACCTTTATCTGCTTCCATTTTGATCTCTACAATTTCCTCTTCTGTAATTTCCTTGGTGCTCACTTCCCTGTCCCATACAGACTGCTTCCTCACAAACGGATTTGACTGTTTCCATCTCAGACATCCCTGTTCTCAACTTTCAAGAACATCTTCATGACAATTTTTAAGTGCTTACCCTTGTGTTTGACCCTTTTTGCCCAACCATTCAGCTGAAGGAAGGTAGAATTTCAGCCTTGATATGCGTGGGTTGAAAATCAGCCATCTCTATCAGGGAAGCCGTTGACTAGTTCTAGGAAGGTATTATGCCTATGCTAAAAGCAGAGTCATGTTACATTTATTTATACATATTGCACTGTTAATACAACTTAGAGAGTTCATAAGCTTTCGCATCCACCTGCATCTGCTAATGTGGACATATGCTTAGTTTTACACTACTGCTGCCTTTCTCCATCAGGTATGTCTTGATAGAGCCATTTATTCACCTGAGTGACTCAGGCAGACACAGGTCAAGAAAGAAGTATATTTAAATATACCCATTATGGTGCAGGATGAGTAATAGAGCACAGTTTATGCTTCATTGTCAGTCACATTTCTGGAAATCCCGTCTGCTCCAGAAAGTTGGACATGAATCCAGCTGCAGCAGGTGGAGCTTCAGTTTACATGCCGGCAACTGTCGTCATAAGAAGGATTTAGTAGGTGTAAATGCCATCTTACAGAAGTGTCACCTAAGTTCCTCTGTGTTGCTAACAAATGTTCACCTTTTGCTCAGAGTAATTTCATTGAACTGCCATCAGTGAGGAACTGAAGCTAACTTTCCCCCAAGGGTAATGATTCAGTGTGCTTCATAAAACAAAGTGTGAAGCCTGAAATAAAAATATTAGACAATATACTCTGTTCCTGTGAAATACATAAAAAGGAATTACTCCTCAAAGTAATACTATCCTGTGTCTGCATGAAAATCAATATGCCTGCTGATCTATTTTATCTGGAGAAGGTGTCTCCCTCTTTTAGGCTCTATTATGCAGATTGCTGTGGAATTGAGATAGTTTCCTTCTGAGTCCCTCTTTAACAGAAGTATTTTCTGTGGCCTTTTATGGCTAGCCATGTGCCCTCAGGGTTGCAAGAATATCTACCGCAACTGTAAAGGAAATTAGAATCATTCTACATTTGTCGTTTAAAAGGAAGGTTAAAAAGAAACCAGGAATATCATAATGAATGTGAAAATAGGTCCACCATGTTAAATAAAAACACTTTTTTTCTAAAACAATCAAGTTAAGGGACAATACTTCCTGAAGACCATAGGCTTTTTGTCAAGCAACAATTTAATCTTCAGTAGATTGTGACACCTGTCACCTAGGAAACTATCAACCATATATATATTTTCTACATTTTATGATCGTTCCTTGTTTTGTATTTAAGCCTTGTCTTCACAGAAATCAAATTTGAAGTCTGTGGCTGGTTATGGATATATGAAGAGCAAAAGCTGATGAGCAAAGATCTCTTTTTATGCAAGTGTCCTTCATAATTAGAAGTAGAGCATGAGATATATGTATTTTAATGAAAAAATACTTACATAATTGGTCTCTAAACTGCCTATTTTCCAAATATATTTATGAGACACCAGTAGGTCATAAAAAACACTCTCCAACATCTGATCTGACACATTCTCACTATGAGTGACAGTTACTCTTCATAGTTTTCACTGTAGTTTGAGTAGTGTTTTAAAGTTTCACAACTAGAGATTTGGAGAAAGAGAAGCTTTTAAACATTTTTTTAAACAAGATGTGTTAGATAAAAGTTACTATGGCGTCAAGATGTAAAAGCATTCTTGCCTCCAGTGCAGCTTTGGTTTTGTGCAGTAAAACAGCTTAGCAGAGAGATTGCAATAGGAGGGGATCCACAGCATTTGGTTTCTCCTACTAGCTCCATTACCAGCCAAATAAGAAAATCACTCTCTCCTACTGCTCAAGTGTGGTAACAACATTTAGCAGTCTTCTGAAATTATCTGAGGTAGATCCACACATAGCTGCTACATGTAATTACAGGACTGCCCTGTTTTTTTCCTTGGACAGTATTGAACTTCATGTGTAAGTGAAAGATGTGTATCAAAACTCTGAATATTGCAATACAATCTGGATTTAGAATTAGTATATTTTTTCAAACAATCTGTGGTTCAAGCACTCTAACAAAGTGCTGCAAATTTATTTTCCTAAAGAAGATGTTTATAGTATCTGAGGTGGAAGCATGGAAGAGAGGGGATCCATCAACACTGCAAGAGGAGCACTAACAGATTTTATTCTTGGTTGGACACATTTTCACAGCAGCAAATCTTCTCTGGTTTCTAGGCTTCAGCTTTTCAGGTTCAATTCCCAAACTATGTCTTAATCATGTCCTGCTTGCAGTAATTCTTTGGGATTTACATAAACTTGTGACTATTGTTACCCAAGTTTTTGAGTTTCTCTGTTATTCTGTTATTTGAGGGTTATCTTAGCTACATCTTTGTACTAGAGTAGTTTAGCCAACTTAAATTATCGAGAGTTTCAGATTAATATTTACAATTTCTCCCTACTTAAGTTCTCAAGGGCCTTGTGCTGCATGTATCTTTTGTATCAACAGCTGCACTTAGTAGACAGTTGTGCTTTTCCCTTCATTGAGCTATGGACATTCAAATTTTCCAGTCTCATGCTCTCCCCACTAGTCTAATTTATAAACATGAAATAATATTCCCATAATCTGTAACCATTTCCAAAAGCTCAGATACAGATACTGCCACAGTTTGCAGGCAGCTATCAGAATATGAAAACAAAGCAAAGAGACACTTAACACATACTTTGATTTTCTAGCCCCTCATTCCCTCTGCATCTTCTTGCTACTCATCCAACTATCCAAACGGGGCAATTCAATATATGGCTCACATAGATTTTAAATTGAAATTAATTTTCCTGAGGAAGGTAACACGCTGTATTTCTTAGTTTAAGCAAGATAGGAAAAGAATTTGGACTGTAATACTTGATGCAATCTACCTAGAGACATTGCTGCAAAAAGTTCTATAAGCTTAATGTCAACTGCTTCTAATGTCCTTCTTTTGAATATTTCTTTTCTGTTGTAGGTGTCATTTTTTCCAGGAGGTATTTCACGTAACCCAAATTTGCTTATTATCTGTCCTTCAAAGAGGAGGGTGGTTTTGAATAATAATTTTATTTTAGAGTCACAGAATCACTGAATCACAGAATGGTTGATGTTGGAAGGAACCTTTGGAAGTCATCTGGTCCAACCACCCTTGCTAAAGCAGAGCCATCTACAACTGCTTTCCCAGAACTATGGCCAGACACCTTTTGAATATTTCCAAAGGTGGAAACTTTACAAGATCCCTGGGCAACCTGTGCCAGGGCTTGCTCATCCTCACAGTGAAGAAGTGGTTCTTGACAATCAGAGGGAACCTCCCGTGTTTCAATTTAAGCCCATTGCCTCTGGTCCTGTCACTGGGCACATCTGAAAATATCCTGTCTCTGTCTGCTTTGCATCCTTCCTTCAGGTATTTATATACCTTTTCTGGGCTAATCTCAGCTCTAGCCTTTTGTTACAGGACAGATGCTTCAGTCCTTTCATCATTTTTTTTATCCGTTCATGGTATTCTCTCCAGTATGTCCATGTCTCTCTTGTACTGTGAAGCCCAGAGCTGGAAACAACACTCCAGGTGTTATCTCTCCAGTTATATGTAGAGGGGAAGGGTCCCCTCCCTTGACCTTCTGGCAACACTTTGACTAACATAGCACAAGTCATTACTGTTGACCAGAATTCTTCAAGACATACTTGATAGATAATTCTGACATCTCTTTGATCCTTCATCAAATCTGATACCATAGTTTCCTAATTATAAGCTATTTTCCTCTTGAGTGCTGCTGACTGTGATTTCACAGACAGAAATGAAGTGGCTTAGCATTAATTTCTGAGTTTTGTGAGCAAAAGTCACAAGCACATATAAATGAGATGTAGCATTGAGCTGCCTTCACACAATACAGAGTAAGGTGCAAGTAATCCAGTCAAAGAAAAATTATGTAAAATGTGGCTCAAATTTTAAGGAGATGATCATTTTATGAAAATGTATTTGGCTGTAAGACCCAAACATAGAGCAAGACTGTAACTGAAAAAAAAAAAAATCATCACATTAAGAGGCACAATAATTCTTCTAAATCAAAGAATCTAATCCCCTTATATTTTACCCAGCCAAAGTATAAATCAGAGTTTGAAATAATGAGGTTTGTGCATTGCCCATTATTTGGGGTTTTTTCCCTTTTTGTGCAGCTCTTAGTGCAAGATGATTCCTCATCCACTGCCATAAATCTTACTTGTGCAGTATACATATAGATGTACTTCTTAATTTTAAACACCTCAAGCTGAAAAACATTGACTTCAGCATGTATACTTTCCTAACACTAGGAGCCACTGTTACCAGCAAGAAGCCTTTAAAGTCAGGAGTAGCACAAACATCTGGAAGTTTACCTGACCGATTATAAGGTCATGCAAGATATTCTGCTGTACCTTTGGACTCCCAAATGGGAAATGACAAACAAAGTCCTGGATCTGCCAAGTGACCACCAATAATTGTGATTCACTGAGTGAAAATCAACCTCAGGACATAACATGAGTGGTGTTTCCAGTCAAAATAGGAAAATATCAACACTGCTCTAAAAAAGGTAGAGATCCTCTGTGGAAGTCTACATCTATTGGCCAGTCGAATCCAAGAAAAAGTCAGAGAGATCTAACATTGCGAGTATGTTGAAGGGTGTGGAAATACAGGAGAATATGACAAAAGAATTTAACCTATTTATGTCAGCAAAAGAAAGGTGGAGAGGGCATGTTTAGAAATACCTATGGGAGAAGAGAGAGGAGATCTGCAGGAATGCAATTAAAAAAAAAAAAACCAAACCAAACCAAAACAAAACAAAAAAACCCACAAGTTTGAGAATAATTTTGGAGCAGTGGCACAAGAACAAATTGTTGGAAATTAGAAATAGGATACTAATGCCAAAGGTATTGGAGTAACCTTCCATTGATAGCAAAAGAACTACTTCGGTTTCTGAACATAAGCTCTTAAGTGCATGACATGGTCAAAACCAGCTCTCTGTTAGAGCAAATGATCCAGGAAGTCTCTTCCAGGTCTGTTAACTCCAATGGCTACACCTTAATTCCAGAACTGCCCTGGATAAGTAACTCCATAAAGGCTGAAATAGCTCATGAAGTTCTAGATGAGATATATCTGTAGCAGTTCATTTTCCTCCTGAACTGGTAACGGTTCCATTCTTAGCATGAACAGATTTTTTATTTCTGGGTTGCAAGTGTTTCAACTGGCTAGATAGCTGCTAACTACCTCTAAGTGCCAGCAGCAGCTCAGCTTAACCAGAGTGAGCAAATCGGTGTCAGTACTTCCTGCCAATAATTCAAGCCAATTCCCACCTACCTTGCCCTGGAGATGAGCAGCTGCCAACAAAAAGGGGTGAACAGGCATGAGCCAAAAGAAGGTTACACTTCCAAAATGCTTGAAAAGTACCACTCTGGAAAGAGATTGAAACAAGATGTTGACTAACTTATCTGCACCACTCAATGACTAGTGACATAAACCCCATACCTGATACCATAAGCAAATGTAGGAATAAACTGGCTTTCCTCCCTCATCAACTTGTACAGTGAAGAATTACTTCAGAGGCTTTCAGTATATTTCTGTTGCAGCGCCCATAGGCGCAACGTCCCTGCTGTTGTTTAAATCAGGCTAAGCAAGATATTAAGATTTTCTGCGCTCAGTTCCTTTACAAGCTATAGTTACATTTCCAAACACTCCATTCAAAGAGATATTAATAATGGTGACCTAAAGTGACAGATATGCTGTGCCCATACTTTTTCTTCTCTTATCTAGAGGCACTTTTTAAAGGTAGTCATTTTTTTGACTGCTGTTCTAACAGCTATGTTCTTCACACTGTGCACCACGGCTGGTTTCATTGTCAAGCTACATTTAGTCTGGCATATATCTGTGTGTGGTTTAACCATAGGTTTATTGAAGCGATCATGGTCATTATCTCTTATTTTCCTTGAATGCATACCATCTCACGCAGAGCTCTACTATTATCCCTGGTATGAGCATATCTGAGCAGGGTCATTTTAAAGACTAATTCAAAATATCACATAATATTTCCTCTAATGGCACAAAGCTGATTCATGATTTTGCAGGAAAGTTATTTGCACTGCTATATAGCATGGTTAGTAGCTGAGGTCCATAAAGACTGCAATCAAGACTTCCCATCACATTTTATAACTGGCTGTCTTTCATTGACAGGTTTCTTCTTCACTATATGTGCCCTTTTACATGAAATATCTCTTCATTTCTAGTGGGTTAATTCACACAAACTCTATTGTTATAGCTACTAGAGGATCTTTCTCATGTTTAATACAGGGTGGTGTAATGTTCCAAAAACCAAATTTTCCTTATTATTTCCATAAATGTGAAATTCTTAATTACGCATTTTATGTAACATTAAACTAAAGTAAACAAATGAGATTTGACAAGATGGAGATGACAGTCTTAAGCCATGCCATCTGGGAACAGTGGGATTTGTTTACAGTTTCATTTCTCTTTCCAAATCCTACTGTGTCCTAGCATGTAAAGATCTGATAAGGAGAAGTGCCATCAGCTAAAACATGTTGGATACCCTTGTGTGGCCAGCAGAACTGGACAGCAGGCTTTAACAGTGTTTAAAGAAACAGTTATTTTATACTCTCTCAGAGAGCCCTGAGTTGGAATTCCACAAATCACTTTTATTCTGCACCCTTTTAATGTGACAGCTATATGAAGAGTAGCATTATTTTTCTTTCAAAATTCAAAACTTCAGAAAACCTCAAAACTGCCTGTGGTTCTGCAATAAAAAAGTGCTCAGGTTTGGCTTTAGTTTATATGTGCTTCCTTGTAAAGGTAGAAGAAGAGGGTGTATATAAACAAGAAAGACACGTGGAAGGAGTGAGCTGTTACACACAAGGTAGGGGGCAACTTCCACCTCAGGAACCGATTCCTGACACTGGGCAAATCATTTCACTTCTCTATGTACAACACAGATGATAATGCCTCCTGAAGTGGAGATGGGTGTTTTAAAGCAGGTGTTGCCTTTCTCTTCTCATATATGAAAAGTGTAACAACAAAGGGAAGTGACTCTTATGGATGCACCTACACACTCCTATGAGGAGATAGCATTTGCATGGAATTTGCTTTGAAAGGATATCATAACCTAATAGCTTTATTCCTGTCATTCTGCTCTTTCCTGAGCTATACTAAAGCTCTGAATTTCCTCTGAGCCCTTGAAAAGCCTCTCATTTAGTTATTTAATTTAGTAATTTATATAATGCTTATAATCTTGGCAGTTGGATGCTTTGCACATAAATAAAAATGTAACATTACATAAGCCATCCACAACAGGTAACACAAGTTAAATTACTGCTGTTGATACTGTTGAAAACCTTGACAGCCAAATTGACTAGTATTAAAACAAAACAAGCAAGCTGATAAAACAAACAAACAAACAAACAACAATAACAAAAATCCATCAAAAGCTAAACACAACACATCAAATTTGTATTATACTCTCCAAGCCACAAAGCTCAGAGACTGGCTGGATCAAAGTGCCAAATAGGAAACACTTTCTGATGGAAAAAGCCCTGCTCCTGTCGTGCTTGTACCTAGGACCAACATGACTGGTGGAGATCTCTCACTGCCAGACAGGAGGGGTAATAGATATGACATGACTCCCAGATTTCTTGGCTATTTGCTTTTGAACAATAAAGCATTTTCCTCTCTGGAATGTGAAACTAACGTTGTCAACACCCATTTCAAGAAAGAAAAGGGTGAGGTTCAGTGTCCCCAGGAAAACAGACAGAAGTCACATGGAGCCATGAGCCTGCACTATGTCAGTCTGCCACTTCTCTCTTCACATTACTCTATTCCCTTACTCATCTTCATATGGACCATGCAGCTCTACAGTTCCTGGATGCTAGTTTTATATAATTATAAATACCTCTGGATGTAAGGGATTTTGAGTGTGTACAGAAAAAAAAAAAAAAAAAAAAGTATGTTAATTGATTTAACTAAGCTTCTGTTCAGGAAAATCAAATCTTGCTTTGAGAGGTAATGGGATCCTACAGATTAACACTGGGATGAGAAGAAATTCATTCAACAGACTGTTATTAGAACTTCACATGTACCTGTGCCACACTGGCAAAATCAGGAGCTTCAACAAGATGCAGGCTGCCATGCCTCCATCAAACACTTCCCCCTCCCAGTTAGTCAGCTAGGTGGGTGGCCCGATCTTCAGAGGTGCTGAGCACCTGCAACTTGTTCTGACTTCCATATTTAAAAAACAAATTTAGTGGGAGGTGTGAATGACTATTATCTCTGACGATCAAGCCATTTGGGTAAAAAGGTAGCAATTTCATGCTCTTTTTTTTAGGTTTTTATGCTTTGGCTTTCCCATTTCAATGATCACACCAACAGTTTTACCAGCTTCATACGAGCATAGTGTTTGGTACTTAGGAAAACACTAAATAAATGCCAGATTTTATTAATTTCTCATTACTTCTTCAGTGAACATGCTTCTGATAGCTGCTGGCTCCAGAAGGCACTAAATGAGTTTGACTTCCCAGGATGCTGAGGACAGAGCTTCCCAGCCTGTAGCCAGGTATCGTCAACTGCCAGAGCTGCACTGCAGCCTAAGGGCTGTTCAGTGCCACCCCAGGCAAAGAGATGAACTTGAAACATTCAGGTTCCTATGCACGCTAAACCCATATCACAAAGGCAGTGATTGCAGAAGCCCACCAGTCCAGCAGTAATTCCATAAATAATTCAGTTTAGGAGTTCAGTCTGCATGACAGACATGGAACTGAAATGTCAGAATATCATGAATACAGTGATCTAACCACTTTTCTGTGAATATTGCAGAAATAGTAGTATAGCCATGATGGTCTAAGAGCAGAAGTAAAGCAAATTTTGTGGGGAGAAGTGAAATGTTTCAGTAAACTAGTTTGCTAAAGCTGGAAACAACAGAGAAGTGATTAGACACACAAGCCCCTCTTCAGGTCTGTAATAGAAATAGCAAAAGAAAAATAAATTAACCCGTTGGACAGTCTGAAGAAAATAAAAAGCAGTATGTACCTGTAGAGATGCTAAGCTTATTAAATACTCTGGGGGAAAGTGAAAAATATATTTATCCTTCTTCAAGGCTAGAGAGGTTAGCTTGGAGTAGAAGGTGTTAAATGAGAACATGCCTCAAAACAGTCTTAATCTCCTAGTATTTGTAAGAAGGATGATTTCTAGTACCCATACTCCTGTTCTGGAGGTGTTTCATTGTGACTCTGTAGGAATAACACCAAAAATCTCAGTGATGGTCTGGCTGCATTGAAAGAATTATTTCCCTCTGGAAGATGGGTGTTTCTATCTATCACTGTCTGTGTGAGCTCATCCTGGTACCACATTTTTTTTCCAGGAGGAAAACACTGTTTGTCCAGGGGACCATATGACACAGTGCATGAGCTTCAGAAATGTTTTGTAAAGGCTTGAAGGATGGTTGCTATTGTGAGAATATTTGTTGACAAATTCAGTGCTTGCTGCTCAAATAGTGTCTCAATCTCTTTGGTATTTAATAGCCCCAAGTATTTGTTTCGGGGGTGATATGAAAGGTGGGAGTTATGGTTCTGACAAAATGTATTTTGGTTTAGGATCTTTTAAATTGTTAAGCATTGTTTATATAGGTCCCAGATTAGGCTGGTACCAATAATACTTGACAGTATTTTAGGTCCTTTTAACTCACAGATGATATCCATCTGTCCAGTAAAGTAAAAATCGAAATTATTAAAGTGATTTTCATGAGTGATTTCTTCAGAGAAAATGATGTGAGGTCTGAAAAGCCACGATCTTTTGAATAGTGACTGATTTTCTTCAGACAAACATATTTCTCTGTAAATGTCTTACCACAATTGGTAAATTGTAATTTGATAAAAGTTAACAAGGAAATTCATGTTTTCAGTGTACATGATAAAGCTTTCACTTAAGTATATAAGATACACAAGCTTAGTGATATAAAAACTTAGAAACTTTTTATATTACATTTTCTTTTTTTTTTTTTTTTTTTTTTGGGGTCTTTCATTTTAAAATCAAGCTTTTTTTGAAT
>JANHGN010026520.1:101087-122083 GCA_024605025.1 Megaceryle maxima
ACTATAAAGCCCTGTTTTGGTTTTGGGTTTTTTTTTTTTTTTTTTTTTTTTTTTTTGACATCTGCCCTACACTTTCCAGGCAGAAACCTCAGACTTGAAAAAGGAGTGTAGCTCTCAACAGCAGTCCAGTTGCTTCCCCAGTTGACATCTTTTTCTCTATCCCTCTGTATATTAGGCTTCATTTCAGATACTGAGCTAGTTTGAATTTTACCTCTTAGCCCCTTGCACATTTTATCTCTCACTCACATCTGACATGTAACTGGTCTGTGGCCCATGCTGAAGCTAAACCTATCTCTGTCTTACTGGTTTGCTGAGACTGATGCCCATTTACTGCCAGCTGCACTTGTCTGAATTAAAACCATTAGCTGTATAATGCTGCTTTCATGAGCAGCTTCATGAGCAGCCCTTTCACATTTGTTACAACTGTGTTTAACATCAAACTGCATTGCTGCAGAGTTGCTGAATCTTGTTCTTTCCCCACGTGACATCTGTCCATCACTGCTGGGGAAACTTGGGAAACTCTGCAGCTACAGCTTGACAGCTGCTCTCATAAGGGACTGGTTTACATCACCCCAAATGATTACAACAGTCTTTGGAGCTACAGAACAACACTGATCGGCACAAAGGAAAGAGTGAGGATGGGTGGGTGGAGGCAGGGATGTGTAGAAAGAAAAAGCTGTATAGAAGTGAAGCCTCACAGTTGAGTGATACATTCCAGAAAAACAATACCTGTAGCAGTTTTTCTTAATTACAAAAATGATTTGTCATACCAATTTTACTTTTAGCGGCAGTCTATCTTTTGTAAGTATAGGATGTATTACCACTACACATTTGATGAACTTAAAATACTGAAACACACATCTCCTGGACTGGCAAATTACCAATGTTTCCTAGATTCAATTTTTAAATAATATTTTGTTGACAAGAATAACCTAAATTAGATCCTTTCCCAATTTTAGATTTAGTGTGAAAACTGAAGAAAGAAAAAAATCACATCTATATTTCAATGATGGTAAATATTTGGCTCAATTTGGCTCAATTCAGGCTTTCTTGTGTTGAAGCTCAGAGCTCCGATTGCCTTCAGAAAGTCTGGACCCACAAGAAACAGGTATATATCCAGCCTTGATCTCCTAATTTCCTAAAGTGAATACATTAAATTGTCCAGCACATTTTCTTTCTGTATCTTTATGTACTGTTAAATAAAGTCTGAATATTACTAATAAGAAAGCATGTACTTTACTAAAAGCTTGGCAACTCATTTTCTTTTCAAGTGTACCATAACTACACAATATGAACAAAGAAACTAAGAGAAGAAAAAGCTTTTTTTAGTAAGCAATATGGGGAAGACTTACTAGTTATTTGCAAACCTGAAACTTCCCTTTTGATTTGGCTTCACGTTATAACATGATGATGCACATACTGCAAGAACTTGAACTAACAAAACAGGATTATTAGGTGTGAAATACTTTATGTATAGCAATTCTTATTAATCTTCTGTCTTTTACTGCCTCAGTCTGTCTTTCTCCTCTGACTAAACGTTACCTTTCAAAGATTCTTTATTATCATGACTGCAGGGAAACCACCATTATATTTGTTTGTAATATAAGGTAAACAATAACTTCTTCTTTTAAGACATAGTATTCCAAAACAAAATTGAAAGTGTCCTTCAACAACATGAAAGCAAAGCAGTCTGCTCTGTTACGATGGAGTGCTCTCACAGAACTTACCTGCCTCTGCTCCTCTTTCCTTATCCTGTATTTTTGTGAGTCATTTCAGGCTCTGGAACTTCTGGAATCAGTACTGACATCCAAATTTTTCATTCTGTTTCTAGGAAACTTGCAGGTGTTCAGATAATCTATTATTTAAACAATTAAAAGCACATGACTCTTCAATAGTGTAAAGTCCTCACCTGAGGCCAAAGTTTCAAAATGTAAGGTGGTTTCCTTTCAGACAGGGACTTATCTTTTCATAGAGAGAAAGAAAAGACCAAAAAAAAAAAAAAAAAAAAAAAAAAAAAAAAAAAAAAAAAAAAAAAAAAAAAAAAAAAAAGAAAAAAAGATAGAGAGGAGAAGAAGAACAATAAAAAAAGATCTCCTTAGTTGGCTAGTATCCCCAGAGAAAAAAAGACTTTAAGATACATTTCCCATATGCATCACATCAGAAGCTCTGAATGTTTTAAGTGTTAAAAGCACAAATATTTGAATTACAGAGAATCACAGAATATTCATGGTTGGAAAGGACCTCCTAGATCACCAAGTCCAACCATACCCATAACAAAATAACACCTAAAAAACCCCCAAACAACTAAATACCCCGAATAAACATGAATTCAAAATAACAAAAACACAAAACACAAAATACACAAAATAACCCCCTACATGCCTGCCACTAAAGCATGTCCTGAAGCACCAGGTCTACCTTTTTCTTAAATATGTCCAGGGATGGTGACTCAACCACCTCCCTGGGAAGGCTGTTCCAGTGCCTCACCGCTCTTTTTGTAAATAATTTCTTCCTAATATCTAATCTAAACCTCCCCTGCCACAACTTCAGACCATTTCCTGTGATTCTGTTAGTAGTTACTAAGGAGAAGAGGCCAACACCCACCTCTCTACAACCTCCTTTCAGATAGCTGTAGAGGGCAATGAGGTCCCCCTCAGTCTCCTCCAAACGAAACATACCTCAGCCTCTCCTCATATGACTTGTTCTCTAAACCCTTCATGAATTGGTTAAAAAAAAATTAAAAAAAAAAATTATGTGCAACCTGAAGAACCACTCACACTAAAAACAGGGAGATTTGGGCTTCCTGGGAAAACTAATGGAAAAAAAAGTCCATTCTTCATTGACTATGACAAATATGGTCTTGAAAGTTGCTACATCAGAAAAGAAGAGCCATGATAAGGCACTAAAGTATATAATTGGTCCTGAAATTGGCTGTAGCTTCACCTGAAATACAGTAATGTTATCAGGGCACCAGGTGCTATCAGAAACTTGTTGAGGGGCAGTGGATTTATTAGGATACTCTTGTGATGTTTAAAAAAAATTTAGTCAAAATGGGTTGCCAAATGTTTGCTCTAGTGATATGCTCTCCAAAGATTATGATTTAATCTTTAAACTCCTTTAAACCCCAAAGACCATTGATTTCTTCTAGAGGAAATAGAATTTTTAAAAAAAATAGTATTCATCTTTTATAATGACACTGACAATCATTTAACAGTTGGAATGCTGAAGGTGAATTTGTTACTTCTGTCTTTCCCTACTTAATGTTTGTCTCCTCCTGGAAGGCATGGGAGTAAGAGTGGGGATGAAGCATTTAAAATGTTGCAGTCCTTTTGCAAACCATCTTTTAACTATTGGTTTGAAAAATACCACCCTAAAGGCTGAGACAGGTGGCAAGGCCCTATACAGGCTGGAAGGAGAACCTGGCTTGTGCATTTTCTATCTCATTTTCTGCTATTAATGATGGTGATGGCTGTAAGCAGATATGGTCACCATGCAGGAACCTTTCGGAGTTTGACTGACTTGCTGCTTTTCTTGGCATGACTGCTGTTGCATAATATGTTTAAGCAACTCACCACCAGATGCTAACAAAACCTCCCAGCAAGTAAGTAAACAAATAAATAAATGGTGAGATTATTTCTGGCAGAAATGCTCTCTGTATTTGTGCTGCATTATTAGACAACTAATTCTTTTGTGTGCAGCAGGTATTAGAAATCAAGTGCAACCTTTTTGCACAAGATTTGCTACCTAGCAGTGATGATAGAGAAAGAAAGAGCAAGCTCTGTTCAAAGACTGTTGTTTAAGATCATAAACTGATCAGATTTTGCCTTCAGAGAAAAAAAGGAATGAAAAAAACCCAACCAACAACCCTTCTGCCAAAGAGCCTATAAGCAAATCCAAAAAGCTTCCACTGTTTTGAGCCAAAGGAGAGTTTGGCAACTGTTCGGATTGCAAAATAATTTGTTAAAATGCCCACCCAAAATAAAAATCTTATGGTTATCTATCCAATACATATTTAATTCTTTGACAAGAAGGTGGTGCACATTTAACTCAGGGCACATTGACTGAACTGTGTAGGCCTCATTCAGCATTTTAATCTTAATGACTTCCATGGTGCCAAACACTCATTCAGTTCCACAGAATGCAGTTGATTTAAAATGACTTCAGGTCAAGCTCCATGTCTAATGATGCCTAAATATACAGGGCTTCTTCAGAGTAATCTAAGGGAACATACAGTAGGAGTTAAGAGAGTGGCAAATCTGAATCTTTCAGCAAAGATAAACCTTCTCATAGACAAGTTAAGGAAAGGACAATATTGCACCAGGCAGTTTGGATAAGCAGCACCAAATCCCTGTGGCATGCGTTGCTGAATGCTGTTTGAGTGTGATTTAGGGTAGTCTTATTAAAATTATTCAGACTGTTTGCATCTTTATTGCCTACTTTGTTTTAATCTAGAGTAATTTTAACCAAGTTCTAATCTGTCAACTTCATCATTTATTTGTGAACACTGTCTACTCAAGTGGTTCTGCTATAGAGCTGAAGTGCAGACAGACTTGTTGATAGGCCCTTGAAATCAGCTTAATTATTAAATTCCCTTCAAACATTTCTTATATTCACAACAGTTAATATAACCAGCACTGTGAAACTGTTTTTTCTTCAATGCAACATAGAAATAAGGAGCTCTTTGTGCAAAATTTTGCCACAAAAGGCAAAATAGGTGTGACTGTGGCATGAAGCATGTTTAGGGTTAATCAAGGTATGCCTTAGCAGTGGGCAGCAGATTAGGGCAAAAATCAGTCTTAAACACAAGAGCAAGAGTTCCTCCAGTTTTCATGAAAGTTAACATGGCTCCAAGTCCAGCCTAAAGGGCAGCAGCAGCACTATCATGTATCACTTGAGTACTCAGCTTCCCAGTCACCTCTGTATTGGAGGGCCCTCTCATGAGTCTACGTTTTTCCTCCACCAAGAGAAAGCTAAAGGCAGTGGCGAGGAGATGAGAGGAAGAGGAAGGAGGAATCTGGTCCCTTCCAGCTCTCTTTCCAGTCAGCGGTGCTGGTTATTTCAGCCACACTGGTCGAGGCAGTCAGCAAGGCTCCAAGAACAAGACTGCTTGTTAATTTTCTCTGCTCTGAACCTCTGTGCCACCAGACTTCTGCTTAAAGTGCAGAGCAGCCTTAGCCTGGCCCTGCATCACTTCACCATCAGCTAAGCAGCTTGTGCAGGAGAGCAGTGAGATAAAGTGGCACAGGCTTATGTCTGGGCTGGCATCCAGTGGAGGGAGTCCCCAGAGTCCCGGGTATATGTTAGCTGTACTGACAAAGTCTGTACAAAGCCTGTGCTATCGCATCTGCATTGTTTCTGTTGCTCATGCTACCTACATTCATCCAGTGAAACTTGGTAGAATATGCTGCCGTGGTAGGTACAGAGAGGCTGGATGCACCTTGGGAACAATATCTGGATATTTATGATGTGCCCATCACTGCAATATCTAGGCACTTATACAATTGTGCAGAAGAATTGTGATGGAGGAGTGAGAGGCAGATTGATTTGTCCTTATTTCTATAAGTATTTTTTTCCTAGGGGAAAACAATGTGCATAATAGGAATTCTACTGAAGTTATCTTTAATGGGGGAAAGGAGACCATAACTTTATGCCATTTTTCGCACTTGAAATCTTCAGCCAACTAGAGGATGCCTTTATAAAATGTATGCTTTTGCTTTACTTGGCATTATCTGACATGACAAGGGACTGCAGGGTTGTGTTCTGCAGCTTGTGCACCTTGAAGGTTCTCACAGATGAACAGATGGTTATTATGGTTCCTCTCCTGAAAATTATTAATCAACACTTCAACACATAACACATAAATTGCTTGAGGTCAAGAAAAGGATTCTATTATTTCACTGGAGTTTATTGTGATGAAGTTATAAAAGCTACAGTACAGAAAGTTGTTATTCAGTGGACTGTCCTGGACAAGACCCAAATGCAATGTCTATCCTTTGAATATTGTCTGTAAAATGGAAATCTTTGGGATGTTTTCAATTTGACAAATTGGAACGGACAGAAGTAGGTGATATTATGAAGAACAGTTTCTGGGAACTAAATAGAATTCAAATACAAAAAGACATGGAGGACTTGCAAACAGTCATGCCATGTGGCTCTGTCTCTCAAGCTCTTACAGCCCCACACACCTTCTATGCACATAATTGCATTTTCCAAAATACTAGTGATTTTCAGTACTCAATTTCAAATGCATGCCAGTGTGGTTTTGTCTTTAGATATAAGTGGATTTTTTCTTTTGAGGCAAGGAAGACATGGACTGTTATGTTTCTGCATACAACACCCATACTGCTTTCGATTTTGTCATAAGGCCAAACATTTAGTAGCTGTGGGGTTTGAGCCATCTGGGAGAGAAGTCTCTTTGTATCTAATTAGGCAGTTACATCTAATGGGGCCTTTGTTTGACCACCACTGTATAGTATCTCAGTATACCTAGTGAAAAATTTAAATAACTGAATATTTCTCATGGCCTAACTCTTCCTTTCCTGTTACTGAAAAGGATACATATTTTGTTATAGGAAGGTGTGTTTGTGTAACAGGGGAGGATATTAAAGGAATGTCCTTTATATCGGTCATTTCTATAGTCAATGACATTTTCTATGAGAATTTGTAGGCTAGATCTATATACTCATAAGAATCTATAAAATAGACCAGCTCCAGGACAAATCATGTTCCTTACACCTGCTTGCTTCCAGATGATCCACAAAATATTTGCTAAAAAGTTTAAAGTCAGAGAAATCAAATACCAAGAAAACTGTTGTAGAACATTTGCATTTAAAGTCTCTTCCTTTTAAAAATGGCATCTGTGTACATATGAGCCTCCAAGAAGTTTCTACTAAATGACTTTCATTTGTGACCTGCACAGGATATAGGCCCCACTGGATTTTACCAGTTTTAGCAGACATTCAACAAAGCCATTTCTGCTGGATCTTTGGTGCAGATGTAGCCTTTGCCATTCATCTGGGATAAAAATGCAGGATACATGTGCTTCAACAAGCTGAAAAAGAAACCCAAAGAATAGACTTGAAGGTCTGTAGCACACTTACTCTAATCTCACAGGCTATCCAAGAACATCCAGCAGAAAATTTGGCTTTTTACAATGTCCTCAAGCTGTATGTACCTCAGGGTTACAACTTACATCTGCTTATAAGTAATTTATGACATATTATTCTCAATTCCCTGCAAGGCTAAATCTTAGAATGAAAAAGGATTTACTTCATCTTTTCCACCAAAAAATAAATTACAGCCACTCATTGGGAAATACATTAGTAAGTGTATTTAAGGAAGCTGTGAGTTTGCCCGAGAAATCCCCATTATCTTCAATAATATTCTGATAGGTAAGTTCAGGTTCCACTGTTCCGTTCACACAAAGTACAATTTCTTTCACTGAGGTAAATAGCTGTTAAAATAAAATATATTCTGTTCATTATACCCCATACACATAAATACACAGAGCAGACTTAAATTTGATTCTGTATGATTTAATTCCAAAGCCTGAATACATGCAATCAATACTCAAAATATATGTAACAGACCTTTAGCTGCTGAAAATCAGCACAATAGCCAAATTATGAAATTAGGATTAAGTGAATACCAGAGTAGCAGGGTGCTTTACCCAAGTTAATGCTGCCTGCCTCTCAGCAGAACTCATTAGTCTTGATGGAGCTCTCAGCTAACATAGTTACACAGCAGCTGGTACCGAGACTAATTTGTTTAGCACTGGTTTGCTTAACCCTGTACGACACATACTCTTGCAACGTAGACTTGCCACACAAGGAATGTTTCAATTCAGTTTACAATGAAAAGTCCATGGCTTGTGTATCTAAAAGGTTAGATTATCTTATCCTGTGTCCTTCTGACTGTATTATCTGTGACTAATATTTTAATTAACATTTCAGTTGCTTTTAAGGAAATACCAAAGGCCTGGAAAAAAAAGTGCTTGATGAGTAGATCTATTTCATCAAAAATACATTTTAAGGTCTTTGAGGAAAAAGGGAATATTTTAAAATCAGTTTGTAGTATAAGTTTTGGAGGGCTTTTGGGTGATGCCATCATTGGACTTTTTATTTCCCATTGGCCTACATCTTTTGTGGTAAATTATGCAAAGTGGATGTAATATGGTACAGCTCTTACCTGTTAGAATTTAATTTTGCTTACTGAAAATGACTGTCAGAGAGGAAAAGAGAACATACAGGAATCTGTAATTCTCTCAGTGGTCTAATTTATAGCTGGGATGACATTCAGAAATCTTAGGAATCTTGTAATAACCAGGAGACTGAGATATTAGCTAGAGCTAGGCAGAACACATTTCTCATGCTGCTTTACCAGCTCTGCTCCCGTAAATCCATGTCATATCAGCATCAAGCCTTTCTGCAGCAGATTAATATTTGTTTTGGTTATGCATTTGGGAGGAAAAGATGCACTCAGGACAATAGCAGGTAGTCACTGTTGTGCTGATTACATATACAATAAGAGCAAGATTTCTGAAACCAAACTATGAGAGTCTTAATATTATTCCTTGCATTTCCTAACAGATAAGATGGTTTTGTAAAGTTCAGTCACATAAAAGGCTGCAGCATGACAATGCTCTGTGCAAGAACTAACATCAGAGGCTTGGTCCTTAAAGTCAGCTGAGACCTTTATTCAAATAAATAATCCGCATTATGTCTTTAGTACTGGGGTAGACTAGCCTGGCCCTCACTCTAAAGTACAGTATCTTAAAGCTCCTCCTCATGTTAGTCTGCCTGTGCTGACACCTAGGGATTTTCCTGGAGGTCATGTTCCTCCAACTATGTCTCTTCTTCCACGACAGAACTGGAAATGTAGAGAGAAGGCAGGGACCAAATGGAAATATGAAGTAATGTCCAATAGATAACAAACACAATGCAATAGAGAATAAAATTATCATGTTCTGTTTCTACATGAAATTTGCTTTTTTTTCCCCACCCCTTTTCTCAAGTCTTCCATGTTAATTTAAAGTCTACAGGTAGGAATGAAGAGCAGTCCAGATGTAACAAAAACATGATACAGAGGCATGAAGTCTAGCTGGAGGCCAGTAACTAACAGTGTAGTCCAGGGCACAATACTGGGTCAAATTCTATTTAACATCTTCATTAAGGATCTGAATGATAAAACAGAGTGGGCAGAGTGCATGCTCAGCATGTCTGCTGATGGCATAAAAGTAGGAGGGGTGGCTGATACACTAGAAGGTTGTGCTACCATCCAGAGGGACTTCAAAACGATAGAGAAATTGGCTGACAGGAACTTCATGCAATTCAGGAATGAGAAGTGCAAAGTCCTGCAAGTGGGGAGGAACAATCCCATGCACCAGTATATGATGCTACCCACTGAGATGGCAAGCAGCTTGGCAGAATAGGTTTTGGGATGTCCTGGTGGACATCAAGTTGAACATGAGCCAGCAATGAGCTCATAAGGCTAATGGTGATCTGGGTCTTAATAGGAAAAGTCAAGGGAGGTGATCACTCCTTTCTGCTTAGCACTGATTAGGCCACACCTGGTGTGTTGTGCCCAGCTCTGGGCTTCCCAGTACAAGAGAGACATGGACATATTGGAAAGAATCCAGTGAAGTGCTACAAATATGATTAAGGGACTCGAGCACCATTCATATGAGGAAATGCTGAGAAAGCCTGGGCAGTTCATCATGGAGAAGAGAAGACTCAGGAGAAGATCCCATTAATTTATAAAAATACCTGAAGGGAGGGTGCAGAGAGGATGTAAATGGCCTCTTTTGAGTGCTGCCCAGTGGCAGGTCCAGAGGCAAGGGGCACAAACTGAAACACAGGAGATTCCTTGTAAACATCAAGAGACTGTTTTATTACTGTGAGAGTGAGGGTACTTTGGAGATATTCAGAAGTTGCCTGAACATGGTCTTGGACAACCTGTGTGGCCCTGCTTGAACAGGGTTTGTATCAGATGTTCTCCAGAGATCACTTCTAATCTCAACTCTTCTGTGATATCACATGACAAGAGAATATACAGCATTGGAGGGATATACCACATTGATATATCCCAATTTATGTTGTTTCCCACATGGTGAGAGAATGAGGAAGGAATATAGATAGATGCACACATAGCCATTTCTGAAATATTTCAGTAGTTCTCCTTTTATTTGAAGATGAAGTGATTCTTCAATTTAGGTGAAGGATCCAAAACAAAGGAGACAACAGAAAGTCTTTGAAAGGAGAGAAGCTTTGACACTGTCCTGCATGACATTCAGGTCTCCAAGCTGGTGAAATATGGGTTTAATGGATGGACAATTCAGTGGATAAAGAACTGGCTTGATGGCCACTCCCAAAGAGTAGTTGTCAATGGGTTGGTATCCAAGTGGAGGCCTGTGACAAGTGGAGTCCCTCAAGGATCAGTACTGGGACCAGTCTTGTTTAACATCTTCATCAGCAACCTGGACAGCGGCATTGAGTGCACCCTCAGCAAGTTTGCCAACAATACCAAGCTGTGTGAGGCAGCTGACACACTGGAGGGAAGGGATGCCATCCAGAGGGACCTTGATAGGCTGGAGAGGTGGGACCATTCCAACCTCATGAAGTTCAACAAGGCCAAATGCAAGGTCCTCCATCTGGGTAAGAGCAATCCCAAGCACCAATATAGGCTGGGCAGTGACTGGCTCAAGAGCAGCTCTGAAGAAAAGGACTTGGGGTACTGGTGGATGAGAAGCTCAACATGAGCCATCAGTGTGCTCCTGCAGCCCAGAAAGCCAATTGTATCCTGGGCTGCATCAAGAGAAGTGTGGCCAGCAGGTCGAGGGAGGTGATTCTCCCCCTCTACTCCACTCTTGTGAGATCTCAGCTGGAGTACTGTGTTCAGTTCTGGAGCCCCTATTACAAGAAGGATATGGATGTGCTGGAATGTGTCCAGAAAAGGGCCACAAGGATGATCAAGGGGCTGGAACACCTCTCCTATGAGGACAGACAGAGACAGTTGGGGTTGTTCAGTCTGGAAAAGAGAAGGCTCTGGGGAGACCTTATTGTGGCCTTCCAGAATCTTAAGGGGGCTTGTGAGGGACTTTTTAGGCTGTCAGGCAGTGAAAGGACTAGAGGGAATCGATTAAAACTAGAGAGAGGTCGATTCAGGTCAGACATTAGGAAGAATTTCTTCACCATGAGGGTGGTGAGACACTGGAACAGGTTGCCCAGAGAGGTGGTGGAGGCCCCATCCTTGGAGGTTTTTAAGACCAGGCTGGATGGATCTCTGAGCAACCTGCTCTAGTGGGAGGTGTCCCTGCCATTGGCGGGAGTGTTGGACATAGATGATCTTGAAGGTCCCTTCCAACCCTGACAATTCTATGATATGCAAAGTTTAGTTCAGTAGGATTACCTTTCAGTCTTCCCACTCACTGAGCTCCCGTCTCAAAACTCTCCCTTTCTAGAAGAGGTATTGTGATTAAAAACCTGCATTCATTCCCTTTTATGGCCTATAAACAGAGCACTGAAGTAAGACATGAGAGACAGCTTCTTTTCCAAATACTGTTCTATTGTATGGTCTTGAAAGACTAGATTGTTTTACTTCCCTCTGCTTCTTTGTCCATCTGTGTTACAGGGATAATACTTCTAACTTTGCATTGCAGTTGGGATTTAGTGATAAAAAAATGCTATGTGAACTCTGTCCTTATATGTATTTCAAAAACACCTCTACTGGCAGTACGTACATACATCATGCATAGTCTTACTGCTTGTACTAGTCAAGCCCTGTTCTTTAATTGTCTCCTGAGTGTGGAAACACGTGAACTGTGTAGTCGCTGTCATTGTGCTCTTTTCTCTCCCTCTAGAATGGAAGCAGGAAGTGAAGAGTAGTGATGAACATTGCCTTGAAGAATTATCATGCTACAAATCTGGAGTAAGAGAATGAGTTTTTCTGCTGTGGTCTGCATGAGATACCTTTCAGACCTCTGAAAAGGAATTTTGCTCCGAGTCATTATTGTAATATGTAACCATAGTATCCTGTAATGGCTAATGACTTTCTGTATCACAGTATCCAGATGAAAAGAGGTCTGCATTTAGATAAAATTGGGTACTAATTTGTCTCCTGTAGCTGCAAGAGGCACATTTCTGGTCATGTAACAGGAAAGTTGCTGTGATGTTGCTAGATCCCCCTTTCTCTTCTTCACTAACAACACCATGGCTGTCTCCAGCATTTCTTATCATTTCTTCCAGAAGCCTGGTTCAAATTTCAAAACAAAGCCTATTTTTGAAATAATTTTCAGATCTCTGGCTTTGCAATAACAACATTGTGACTTTTTACCATGTGAGAAATTAATTCTTTCCTTTGAGTGGAGCATGTTGAACTTTCCCTCTTACTGTACCTTCTGGTTTCACTCCCTCGTGTATGCTAACTTTCACAACCTGACAATAGCAAAGCAAAGAAAAATAATTATTCAGCAACATAAAATCTCTAGAAGAAGAGCACTCCTGTGAACTTGGTATGCTGTATGGTTGAATCGACCCATACTTCTTAAACCATAAGCCATCTGTTCTTGAGCCATCTGGATTTGCTTTGATTCCTGATGGGCAGATAGCATTGCTGAAAGGAAGCATGTGCTAAAACAGAGCAAAATAAATGTCACTAGTAACCGGTGTGGAGATTTAAACAGAGAGATTAAATGTAAGACAGTGCAGGCTGCAAAGTTCCTCCTGTTTCTGGACAATGAGGTATTTCTATTACTTTTCAAAAACAGATCTTTTCACAATAAACCAAACTTACACAAAGTGTTCTGTTTAATAATTTCATATAACAGCCAGACATTTTTCAGCATAACAGTATAACCATCTATCCTTATTACAGCAAAAACTGACAAGGGAAACATATATCAGTAGCCCTTTGATCTTTTATCATGTCACTAATAAGGAAGGAGTTTATAGTGAATTGATGTTGGCCTTTCTATGAATTGAATGTTTCTTCCCCACTATTCATTCAGTAAAAACAGGCTTGATTTTGACCCTAGAGGAACATACACATTAGTTAATTAAGCCCAAAACAGCACCCAGAACTCAAAACCTCTGAGATTTGTGACCTTTTAAATGTCAACACAGCATCTCTAAGACAAGCACATCTTTAAACATAGTTACCTGGTGTAGCTATTTTAGAGGTTATAAGAACTGTACAAGAGCCCACTTTATTTCACCACCAGGATATTGCAGCAAAGCCCAAAAGATACTTGGGCTCCTTTCACAGTACACTTTGATTCAATATCAAGGAAAAAAAAAAAAAAAAAGTACTTACCAAGCATCCTTTGTGAAAAAAAATGCTTCTATTTGCAACTGGGTATGCCCACTAACTTATACTACACATATAGCTTCCCAAGAAATGGCAAGGAGGGCTACAAAGCTTCTTTCCTGTAACCTGCACATAGCCTGATACATCCAGACATTGCAGGTGACTGCTTTCCTGAAATATCTGAACATCCCTTTGACAAAGGACTGCCTCATGAGCCATGCACCATGACTAATTGAATGCAAAGGGAAACATACAACTTTAATGTGGGAATTTTATGTTATTCAAACAGCCACTTCTGTTTCATAAATCACACGTCTGAAATTATGGAAACAGTTGAAAGGCAGGTTTCAGCTTGTAATCAGAACCTACTGAGTTGCAGTGTCCTGGTTTGGCTTTCACAGAATTTGTCTTTGTCCTCATACCAAGTAACATTTTTATTGATGACTCAGTTTGAAAGTGTTACTGATAAAGCTTGTGGGTGTACAGATAGCAGAGGAATTTCAAATGAAGCATGTACAAGAGGTTGGTAAAAAAAGGTGAAGGTAAAATGTGTGCAATTTAAACTGGGCTAATGTAGAAACAGAACAAGAAGCCGTATGTCATCATTATAGGGTAAGAAAATACATCTTATAAAAAGATAATTCTGAAATCAATTTGCAAACCATGGTGGTTAATCTGTCGAATATGAGCTACAGTAAAATGTTGTAGCCAAGAGGGATAACACAGTGGGGAAGCTCTGTCATCTGCATAATTGGTACTACGATACAGTCCAGAGACGGTATCCACATTTTGACAAGGAATCAGACCACAACCATGAGACATATATTAAAGGATTGGAAAACACATCTTTTACTGAATGGCTCAAAAACCTGAATCGATTAAGCTTATCAAAAAAAGGTCTAAGAACAGAGCTGAGCCAGTCTATAAGGGAAAACACGACAGTAATGGAGGGGCATCTGAGCCAACAAAGATTTGGAAAGATACTACAGCTGGAAGCTCAGACTCAGGCTGTTCAGGCAAAAAATATCATATCCGTATTTTTAACAGCGTTAACTCAAGTTTGGGTAGTTTTTCAGAAGGTGTAGCCTAGTACTTGAACAAATGCACCTAGCAAAGTTCTATGTCCTTTCTGAGGAGGTTACCACTGATCACAATGTACAAGTGGTACAGGAAGAATTAAGCATCTCTGGAATGAAAATTATTCAGTTAAAATTATGGCCTGTTCCACTGGAAGAGCAAAATGCCAACAAGCAGATGGAATATGATCTGAACATTACAGCGGGGTTTATCTTTCCTGATTTAATTGCCAGAAGGTAGCCTAAACTTGAAAAAAACCATAAATGTCCCAGAGAAGCATTCATCCCACCTATTTATTTTCTTGATTATAGAGTAAACATAGACAACCAGCTAACAACTTTTAAGGGGGGGAAAAAAAAAAAAAAAAAGAAAATTAGGCCCATAATAAAAACAAAGGAACAATATGCCACATGTGAATGATTGTTATTTCATGTTAAATTTAATTTTACAAAACTGCATTGCATGAAGAAATTCAAAAAAGCCAAAATAACTGAATCAGTTAAAAACAGTTTTCATGGACTGAGAATTTTTAGAGTGACCATTAGCCACTAACTATGTAATTTTATAATTTCTTATTTCCTTTATATTCATGTAATCAAACACTGCTGAAGCAGTGTCCACAAGACTTTGACACCACTCAAAATCTCATTAAAAAAAGAAGCATTTAAAAGATTTTGTCATTAGTGTAGTTCAATTATAAGGACAATAGCAATGTTCATTGTTATGGCAACAGCAAACTTTGTTCACATCCTATAACTTCACCTACGTAAGTGGTTTTACACTCTTTCAGCCATGTCTGTGTGAGATAAAGCAGCAAAGCTCTGCTGAAATCTCTATTATTTTGTGCAAGATCAGAGGATTATGAATACAATTAAAACCAGTTTAAAAGTTAAAAATTCTTTTGTTTATAAATATATTTATATAATAACATTTTTTTAACAAAAATGCTCTCTCAAATCAAAATTACTTCAAATATGTATAATGCTAATTCAGTAAAACATGTTAGTATTATTTTTTCCATGTATTTTCATTTTTAATAGTGCCAGGTTGAGGCCAAAGACCGAAATCTGAAGGAATTTTGACTCATCCCTGTATACCATGTTACATCTGTAGAACATGAATTAAATAGTCACGGGCTAATAGCCAGACTTGCAAGAGATTTCAGCTGCAAAGTGGAGGCTATTAGGAGTTATCAGCTGTAATATATTTATCATTAACAGTGTATGAGCTTATTTTGAGTAATACACAAACTGACACAGAGCCAGATCTGCCCTTATTATTACCCGTACTGCTGTTCCTGATACCAGCCACCACCACTACCATAGTGTCCTATAAAAACAGTTTCTAAATCTCCATTTTAAATGATTGAGGCTGTATTTGTTACAAGCAGACTGGGTGTGGGAACTAAATGCTCTCCTCCTTCAGGTACAAACAGAAGTGGTCATCAATCAGGGATACCCCAACTGCACCTGAATGCACACTGATGTTCAGAGCCCCAGAAGGCCACTAAAATGAATGAGGATAGCTGAAGGTCCCCAAGCCACCATCCATTTCCATGCTCCACAGGTTTCCTTCTGAAGAAGGAGTCATCAGGGAGCTGCATCTGATCATTTTCCTTCCAACTTGTACCAGCAGAACAGCTCAAATCAGCCATAAAGTAGCATTTGGCACCAAATCTAATCACTCAGCCCTTTGACAAAGTTCAGATCAGAATCTGTTACATTGCCCAGGCTAATTTCCACCTTTTAAATCATGTTCTAGTTAAATGAGCCATTTCTACAAACTTAGGAGGGTAAGCATAATTTAGGAGAGTGGAAAGTATTATTTTAAGGTTGATTAATTGAGTATGCACCATGCCAAACATCACTTTCAGAGGTAAGGGGTGCACTGTGTTACCAAATGATTATTTAATGACTCATAACCCCAGTGCATGAGACATCACTCCTGAGGAATTAGTTTTAAATGGGGTAGTGGTGTCTACTCAAGATGTAGAGCTAGATGTCAAATTATGATAATAGCTACATTTTTGCATCATCCAAACCTGAACTTCAGCAGTTTGTAGCTGTAATCGCTCATGCATATACCCACTGCTGGACTGACTCATGACTGCAGAGTAAGGAAAATTATTAAAAAAAACCCCTGTGGTGTCAAGTGTACTTTGATAAATTAAACTTTGAACCAAAATATTTGCATTCTCACTTTTGAATATCCAGTTCAGTTTTGTGCTTGCCAATTGAGTTGGCTAGCTGCCCCCCTGTAATTATTATCCAGTCGCTACCTATATGTAACACACATGCAGTATCTCATGGCAGAATATTGTTCGCAGATTTACCAACAACGTGAAAAATGGAAGAGACCCAGAGGCAGCAAATTTTGTATGCCAGATTTTCAGGATTCATCATTTCATCTTACTTTGACAACACATTTTACAGAATGCTTAATGCAAACTTCTATAGAAAAAAAAAAAAAAAGAAATTTACAAAACAAGCAATAGAAGTGCTTCTTCCAAGAAAAGCAGCTATTGAATGGCTTTGTTTGTGTTTACTAAATAAGAATTGTGGTGCATTAATAGCAAGACCATATGGTCTTTATGATATATATTTCTGTCATGGTTTAGGGTCAGGGCAGCCCCTTAGATTGTCCTGATTCAGAAAAGTACTTGAGAATATACAAATGATTGTACAGGGCCAGATCAAAAGTCCAGCTAGACCTTGTGACATCTTTCCAACTGATGCTAACAAAGTTCCCAGTAAATGTATTCA
The DNA here is from genome assembly GCA_024605025.1 of Megaceryle maxima. Classification (NCBI taxonomy): domain Eukaryota; kingdom Metazoa; phylum Chordata; class Aves; order Coraciiformes; family Cerylidae; genus Megaceryle; species Megaceryle maxima. The sequence continues at coordinate 118,229 of JANHGN010026520.1, forward strand.
CCTGCATGTAACTATGGGTTTAAAACAAACACTGCTAAACAGAGAAGGAGTGAGCTACTGAATTACAGCCTACTTCTGAGATTATAAATGTGCTGCCTACCACTATACTGTCATGGAAAACCATGATAATCATCAGTTAATATGTAGAAGTTTCAGTATCTGCAGCACAAAGATTTAGTAATCTTGATCTAAAGTGGCACTAAACTGACAAAGGAAAAGGCCACCATTTCCAAGAAAATAATTTTAAACATGGTGAAATAACAAATTAAGTAATATTCAACATTAATTTAAAATTAACTGAATACTGCATATAGAATGACACAAAATGTTTGGCAAACATATGGGAAGAATAAAATGTACTATCTCTAGCCATTGATAGCTCCTTGTTTATGTCTAACACAAAGAAATTTGTATGGTTTGTATGTACTAATGAATTAAGAAACCGAAATATAAATCTTTGGGACCACCATGAGCCTCACAAAGACTCTGAGATCAATACTGGATTAAAGTCTTGTGATAACACTATTTTACCTAATTTTAACCATCCAAAATTAGGCATGGTTTGTTTTTTAGATGAAAGATATGGGCACTAATAGAGGGTGAGTCCAGTGTTTAGGGCAGGTGATGTATACCATCCACTGGAGCCATTTTTCACTTCTGCTTCCAGTGCATATAGGGGCAGTCTAGACTAGATGTCTGCCTTTTAAACAGCTGAGCTTAACTAAAATGAACACCACCTCAATGCCTGATCAATGGAAGAAGTAAAATCAACAGATTTTTTTTTTTCCCTTTTTAACCATGGATTAAAGTCTACCTTGTCCATCTCTAATCTAAAGAAACACAGTGCTTACCACTTCCAGAGTACAAACCATCTGTACTAGTTACAGTTAATTTTTTTAAGATAGCATGGATAAAATATTTCCAAAGACTATCTGACAACAAATCAGATAAACTTAGGAGAGCTGAAGTAAACATTTCTGCTGAGAAGAAAGCATCTGGGGCTAAACAAAGATGTTCTGAGTTAATTAAAGCAGGGTGGGGAGGTGGGGGAACACAACACAAAAGGTCAACAGTTAATCCTTTCTTGTTATTGACATTCAAAGAACAAACAGATAAACGTATTTGAATCTTCCTGTGACAATTAATGTGTCTATTTACCTGTTGAATAGCAGTGTGTTCTGGCCATTCATATTCAGCCAAGTGTGATCTGGAAGGTTCTTCAAAAATAGATACATAGGTCTGCTAACTTCATCCCACAGTTTCTTTAAGCAATAGTTTACACATGCTCCTTTTACATGGATCATTGCCATGGCATGTGGTTTTCACTGTCTCCTTTTTAATTGGATTTATTGTTTGTAGGATAAATGTTAAAGGTTGTGTTATTGCATCATCATTCATAAAGGCAGGTGGAGGACTGCCCAAAGCTACAATTTAAAGTGGACCTTTGAAGCACTGATAAGCTCTGCCCTATTTCTAATGGTATATGCAGGGGCTCATGAAAGGCTAGCAGGGCTTTCATTCTAGAATTTGGGTCACATATGGGTGCATGCCACATCTAAGCACCTAAAGAAGCAGCTGAGCTGCCTTCATTTCTGCTGACTTTACTGATCACTGAAGAAATTGTTTTGAACAGAACTAACAAGGCACCATACCACAGGCGTACACTGTTGTACATTTAGATGGCTGAAGGAGATCAGACAGCTCTTTCTATTTGTTATCTTTTACAGCTGCTAATTAGGCCATTTTGCATAAATGTGTGATGTGTTCATCACTCGGCATCTAATGAACTATGTGGGATGTAGATTTGAAGAGGTTTGTAACAAACTGCTTTAAAGATAGATTCTCTGTTGTTCAAAAGAACCAAATATAAGATAAATATTTAGTCAGAATAATGTGCAGTGTCTTCACTCTTTCAGGATATCAAACTCAGGAGGAAGTGTATCCTGAAAAAAAAAAAAAATTAGACACCTAAGCATGTTACACAGTGAACAGGGGAAGCTATTTAAACCAGGATTCAGACAAAAAATCCAGAGTTCTGTGAATATGTGTCCATCTCCTGATTGAGGATACATGTGTGTAGCCTTATGATGTACTGTGAGACTCAGGCACTGTGATGAAAGTAATAGTGTGAGCTGAGGTTCTTTAGATGTCCATCTCTGGAGACTTCCAAAAGTGATGGCGACTCCCTCCCTAGTGCATTGCAACCTCCTGGTTAAACCATTCAGATGGTACATATGAAACATAGGTCAAATTAGTCTTTTAGCTTAAGGTCATTCAAATCCACAGCTCCTGTAGAATAAATCCAGACAGAAGCCATCTTTAAAAAGCTTCTTTGAAGGTATACATTCAAGAATGCAAGATTCATTAAACCAGGAGACCTACAGGAAGTCTAACTCACAAGCTGAGTGTACCATGGGCAGCAAGGACCAGAATCCACATCTTCCACTCCCTGGGTGTTCATGTTCTGACATTAGTGGGCAGATACACTTTATCCCTGGGGCATGAGTTTTGAGTGGTCTGTACCTTTTTGATAACCTGGAATTATTTGGGTGTGTGTATGTGTGTGTCACATCACAGGTTAGACCATTCAAAGGATTTAGAGGGTATTTACAGTTTGCAAGTTCCACTTGAGAGTCACATGTAATTCAGCAGATGAAGTGCATGTGCAGTAGAAGAACTACAGGTTCTTCTGATGCTAAAAGCTCTTTGAAGCCTAATTTGTTAGCCCATTTGTTTGTGAATTATGGCCTTTGATGTAGGCACATAAATTCCATCTCAACTGTTCAGAAATGTCTTTCTTTTGGACCTTGCACTATATTCCCAAATAGCCAGCCAGAAATCAAGAGTACAGATGGTGTCATTTGGGAAAGCAGGGATAAATCAATTGGAAGAAAAGCAGAAGGACCCCCATTAAGCAATATCTAGCCTGCTTTTAGTGGTTTTGCTGTACAACTTTGTTAAAATAAAATACCCAATACTTGTTACACTGAAACTATTACTTAGTGCATCAACTGTTTGCTGTAGGAGCTTCACCCTCAGTTCTTCACTGTAGTTCGATGCCCATCACTGACATGGAACGGGATCTCCTTCCTCTTAAAAAATGTTTTGTCAGTTGGAGTCTGTATTTAGGTCATTCCTCTTGGGTACAGCTCTATATCTCATCAGATTAAAAATAGAAAGAATTAAATTGGCATTATTTTTCTAAACATCCTGTATGTGTTTCATTGTTCCTTAACTATTTACAAAAAGCAGTCTCAGAATAAAATCTTGGCTGACCAATGAGAAGGTTTCATAGCTGACCTCTGAATATTATCTATGTGTCTTAAATGCAAAGTTTTAGAAATGTAGTTCCCCTTGAACCCTTCAGCTTTGTATTGTGAAAGATAGACCTCATAACAACAAATTGCTCCTTATTTATAATCTTGTCTGTATTTTTAAGATCTTGGTATACTCACTTATTTAACTGGAAGGAGCTAAAGAATCAAGTTAGGCTGCAGAAGTAATAACAACAACCACAATAATAATAATAATAGTAGTAGATTGTGCATGGAGTTTTCCATCCATAAGTCACAAAGGCATTAAGTACCACTAGAGCCATTTTAAATATGAAAAAAAGGAGATGACTTGCCTGAGGTGACCAAACAAATTGTAGCATTCAGTCACTTTTGCTGACATCTTCCACCAGCACCTGCAATCTGGCTTTGCATAGCAGCATGCGAGGTCACTATGACATGGATGAAGAGAAGAACAAACAGCTGAGAACTGAAGCATGTTTCTTCCAGAATGAAGAAAAAAAAAAAAAAAAAAAAAAAAAAAAAAAAAGGAAGAAAAAAAAAAAAAAAGAAAAAAATAAAA
>JANHGN010026521.1:8179-30687 GCA_024605025.1 Megaceryle maxima
CTAGTTGCAGATGTCCCTGCTCAGTGCAGGGGGGTTGGACTGGATGACCTTGAAAGGTCCCTTCCCACCCAAACCAGCCTGTCACTCTGTGCTAAATAGCTCATCTCAAGAAAGTGCTGAAGAGAAGCCGGTGCTAAAACTCTCAGACACAGCCACGCTCCCTCTGCTGGAGCCTGCACAGAAAACAGGCAGCTTTTAGTGACTAAATCTCCCATGATTTGTAAATTTTGGTAAGCTGGGAGTGTTCTCAAATAATTATCTCTGTGCCTTATCACAGCTAAAGCCATGTAGGCTGGTAGCACCAATGCCTCATCCTGATGTCCCACAAAGGTTTGACTGCCCCAGGAGAGGATGGGGATGAGTTGGAGGGACATTTGGAACATAATTCCTGTGAGGCCAGGCTGGGAGAGCTGGGGGGGTTCAGCCTGGATTGGAGAAAGCTCCAGGGAGACCTTCTGGGGGCCTTTCAGGACTTGAAGGGGTCTGTCAGAAAAGATGGGGAGAGACTTTTGATCAGGGTCTGTTGGGACAGGACAAGGGGTGATGGTTTGAAACTGAAAGAGGAAGATTCAGACTGGAGAGAGGGAAGACATTTTTGACACTGGGGGTGGTGAGAGCCTGTCCCAGGTTGCCCAGAGAGGTGGTGGCTGCCCCATCCCTGGCACCATCCCAGGTGAGGTTGGCCAGGGCTCTGAGCACCCTGCTCTGGTTGCAGATGTCCCTGCTCGGTGCAGGGGGGTTTCACTAGGTGACCTTTAAAGCTCCTTTCAAACCAAAATATCTTACAACTCTGTGATTTTCCCCAGGATGGGGATGAGATGGAGGGAGAGAAGCTTCCAACAGCAAACTTTTGTCCTGCAGACCCTCCTGTCCCCCCCTAAAGTGTCCTATAGTGAGTGCTAAAGGGATTTCCAGGTAGGCTGATGAAGTTTTTTGAATTTTCTCTTATAGCTTCAGATAAGAAAGGGTGCAATATGAGTGATCTAGCTGAAGATTCCACCACAAACGCGTCAGCTCCAGCTCACAGCTGTAGTCACTCCTTTGCCAGCTTTTTTATTGGCGAGGTGGTATCATCAGCACTCATCATTTATTCAAAGCAATGGACGCAGCATTTCCACCCATCCACCATCTCCAAGGGTTTGGGTAAAGCATATGCAGTGAGGTAGGTGCTGATTTAGGTTTTTGGGGTTCAGATTAAAAGTCACGCAGCACCAACCAAGTCCCACCTCCATACATGGTCCTGGTGTTACCCCTCCAGACCAGCCAGCTACAAGAGGGTGATGCAAAGCACTCATGGCCAAACCTTTTCTAAAGGCCAGCAGGATACGGCCCTCTGGAGAGCAGCAGGAAGAGGGAAGGCTGTTTCAGGACAGCATGGCAAACCCAGAGCTGGAAATGTGAGAGAGGTGAGTTCATGGCACTCTGGATTGCTTGTGCTTTCTCCACATGCTTAGAGCAAATCACCAAAGAAAAATCTTGGTGCAGGCTTCTCTGGTCCATAGCTTTGGGCATGAGTACTGCACGAAGGCAGAGAGATGATTTCTGCTCTGGAGTAGGGGCTCGCTAAGCTTGCACCAGCTCCCCACTTTGAGCCCAGGGTTCTCCGTGCTCGGTGGTGAGGCGACTGGAAGTGGAGGTGGGCTGAGGTTCTTTGGAGGTTGCAGGTGGGTCGGGGTGGTGGAGAAAGTACTGCAGGCTTGGAAATGAAACGCCTTCTTGTCTTCTTTTGTCTGTCCCCTAGATGGCACCTGCTCTCAGCAGATTAAATCCCTGATGAAAACCAGCAAGTTGTGGTGTCTGTGGAGGCTCAGGGCTGCAAACTGCTTGCCAGAAAACAAACTAAAAACCCCACCCCAAACAATAAAAAAAGTAAATTAGTCTACAATGAACAGCTCTTTTGGCTCTTCCACCAAGAACCTGAGATACCTGAACACTCTCTGGCTACAGCATTTTTGCTGCTTTCTCTCCTGGTTCATCTCTGGGTCCTCCATCCCCACAAACTGCAGCAGACAGGGGCTAATGGGAGGAACAACCCCATGGACTGGTAAGGTGAGGGGTAGAGCCCATGGAAAGCAGCCCCATGGAGAGGGACCTTGGAGTCCTGGTGGACAGTAGGTTCTCCATGGGACAGCAATGGGCCCTGGTGGCCAGGAAGGCCAAGGGTCTCCTGGGGTGCATAAAGAAGAGTGTGGGCAGCAGGTCGAGGGAGGTTCTCCTGCCCCTCTGCTCTGCACTGGTGAGGCCACAGCTGGAGTATTGTGTCCAGTTCTGGGCTCCCCAGTTCAAGAGGGACAGGGAAATACTGGAGAGAGTCCAGTGGAGGCTGTGAGGATGCTGCAGGGACTGGAACATCTCTGCTGAGGAAAGGCTGAGAGCCCTGGGGCTGTTTAGCCTGCAGAAGAGCAGCCTGATTTACAAATCTCTGCAGGGTGGGGGTCAAGGAGAAGGGGCCAGGCTCTTCTCAGTTGTGCCCTGGGATAAGATGAGAGGTAATGTTGGGTGTCCCTGCCCTGGCAGGAGGGTTGGACTTGATCTCCAGAGGCCCCTTCCAATCCCTACCATTCTATGATAATGGGTCCTTTCTCACCAGCTTTGCTGCAGTGGCACTTGCACATCTAGGGGCAGTGACAGACTCGGATCACACTAGGAAGATATTTTAGTCCTTTATAGAACTGGGAAATACAGGGAGGAATATGCCAACTCTGTTTTCATCATCATTATGCAATCACAGAACCATTTGGGTTGGAAGGGACCCTAAAGATCATCTCATTCCAACCCCCCTGCCATGGCCAGGGACACCTCCCACCTCCAGCTTGCTCAGAGCCCTGTCCAGCTTGGTTTTGAACACTCACAGGGATGGATCATCCACAGCTTCCCTGGGTAACCCATGCCAGGGCCTTGCCACCCTCAAAGTGAAGAATTTCTTCCTAATATCTAGTCTAAATTTACTCTCTCTCTCTCTGTGAAACTTACTCCTCATCCTATCACTATGCTCCCTCCCATCTTTCAGTTTAAATCAAAGTAGGACATTGAGAAGGGAAAGGTACCAACAATCTTCTGTCAGTTAAAGGAAAACCCAGAGGCAGCCACCCTAAATAATCCCTTTTTCTGTGCTGCCCATACCAAGAGATGGCACAGAGCTAACCCCCAGATCACATCCCCGGGCCCTGGCTCCTCCTTGAGCAGTTTATCCATGTCATTTTGGGCCAACAGATATTTAACCCCCTTCTGCAAAGCTCCTGGCAGTGCATCACATGTTTGTCCTGGTGGGGAAGAACAGACACGGTGAGGAGATAACATGTCCCCACCTGACCCCTTCCTTCCCCACTCTGGATCTGCACCAAATGCCACTGACATTTAAACCAACTATTATTAGATATCTGCTTTGAGTGGGGCCACTTTGCATCCTGCAGGGTTACGGCCTTGCCAGGCTGCCCATAGTCACAAGGAGATGCCCATCTGCTAAAGCTCCACCCACTGGCATCCAGAAGGTGACAAACCTGTCCTGCCCACCTCCGCCCTGTGGGACTTGCTGCATCCCTCTGTTTATGGACCCAGCCTAGCACCGAGGCCTTTGTTACACCTCACATCAGCCCAAAGGTGCTGCACGACCTTCGTGGCTTTCCAAGGCTACTCTTGGGCACCAAGCAGTGACCTGGGAGCTTCCCTGGGGAGATAACCTCATGGACTGGAGAAAGAGCAACCACAGAGAGGCCATGGGCACAAGTGACCCCACGGCACCCGTGAAGCTTTATTTGCTGGTTGCACAACTACTTACCCATTCTGTGTCTTCTTTGGACCTCCAGAGTGTCTGGGAGGTAGCAGTCTTGGGTAGGAACATGCTCTCACACTCCAGTTACCTGTGAAGAGGTTCCTCAGGTGCTCAGGAAAATTTCCCCACTCGTGCAATCCTTTGTCACAGACCACAACCTCAAAGGAGAGAAATATTTGACACATGTCCACTTCTCTCCCACCCCAAGCTTCTCCTTGCTGCCAAGGTTTTCTTCCTTGCACTAGTGTGAGGATCTCTGTCTTCATCTCCTTTTGATGGTCCCTTTTTGGACCTTTCTGTGAAGAGGGATGAAAACTACCTGCCTGAAGGCAACACAGAGCTGCAGGAGGGCTCAAGAGCCTCCCCAGATATTTAAGGCAGCCCACGTGCTCAACAGCCCTCTGAGGTTGCCACCACAAGGAGCATTTCCCCCTTTCCCCGAGAGCCTGTCTGCATGTATTTAATCTATATATAAAATATATATACATATTAAGAGGGTTACCAACATTGCTTCTAGGGCAGCTCATGCTGATGAAGGCTAAAACCAGTCCTCTGCATGGAGGAGGAACCCCCCAGGACTTGGAAAGATGGTGGCTGGAGGCAAGGAACAGGTGTGCAGACTGGCTCCTCACAGATGATGCTACCAGAGCCCCACAGACATTCTTAGTCTTACCTTGACACCAGCTTCCAAAAAGCCCTCTATCTCCTCAAGGGTGCTGATGAGGTAGAGTGCAACTATCCCAATTGTGTCCTGTGCTAGAGAAGTAGTGAATTTACTCCTTGGAAAAGTGGATCCTTCTCAAGGCTCCCATGTGACACAATTCACTAGGTTTTGGGCTCATCTCTGGTTTGGATGATGCCAAGGAAGTCTGAGCCACAAGAGCAATGCTAGTCAGGTCCAGAGTCTCTCTGTGCTCTACAGCAGTTAAAAGGTGTAGTTATTTTTCACACTTCCCCATTGAATCAGAGAATGGTTGGGTTTGGAAGAGACCTTGAGGTCATCCAGTCCAACCCTGCTGCACTGAGCAGGGACATCTGCAACCAGAGCAGGGTGCTCAGAGCCCCGGCCAACCTCACCTGGGATGGTGCCAGGGATGGGGCAGCCACCACCTCTCTGGGCAACCTGGGACAGGCTCTCAATGTAAGAAATTGCTGCTTTAAAGCATGAAGGAATCCCATTTTTTACTCCCTAGAATGCCAGGGGTAGGAGAACACCCATGTCCTTACATTCACAGTTGAGATGCTCAAATGCTACAAGCATTGGGGATTACAGAAGTAGCTCAGCTACGAGGATCCCCACCAGTCCCCAAAGAAACAGGTACTAGCAGAGAAGTCCAAGCCATGCTGGGAGCTTAAGGTTAAATAAAGGACACCGATTAGGCACAAAGTAGAAATATATAAACAGTATATTTCTTTTTATTTTAGTTTTAAATACAGCATTTCCTTATACAATAAAGGAATTCCCTCTCCCTCCCCCCTTCCCACCCCAAGCAACTCTTATCAAAAGAAATCAATCACTGTAGAATCAACACTAGAGAGAGGCATGCGCTTTAAGAGCGGATTGAGCAAGTGCAATATCTATAGGCCATAGCTCCCTAAACAGGAACATGTGCTTCCCCTCACTTCAAATAGTTCCCTGGAAACCTGCCACAGAAACCTCCTGGTCACCAAAGACAGAAATATTTAACCAGTTCCTTGCCATGTATCACATTGGTAGATAAACCCATCACTGGTCTTTTCCTGGTGTGCTGCAGATGGTCCCAGACAAGAGGCTCTGCCAGTGTTTGCCTGGGTGGAAAGGGGATGAAGGGTTTGAGATGAGTTGGATGTGCCTCAGGAAGTTTCTCTTCTTAGATCACCTCCTCTGAGCTTATTCAGGATTTACATTTTCCCTCTGAGGAAACCAGGAGGGGAACATGAGGGAATATTTAAGATACAGCCCCTTTCTCAGGGGGACGCAGTGGGAGGGGGTTGGGTTTGCACTAACATTCAAGAACACATACTTTGGAGAAGTTAAGGGTGGGTTTTTGTGGTCTTTAATAAGACAATTCCTGTCTGCCTGGGTAACAAAAGCTGTGTGGGAGTGAGGTACAACTTCACAGCAATAAAGAGGACAGGGAGAATGGAGGGGCTAAAGGCTTCCAGAAATAACAGAGGACTAAGCCACCCTTACTTATTAAATCAAAGCGGCTCCACCAAACACGCGAGGCTAAATCATCAACGGGCCAACAGCATGATAAGCTTCTTGCTTTCCAGATGAATCATACTTTGCCCTATGGGAATAGATCCACTGAGACCTGCTGGGCACTTCAGACCACAGCCCAGCACCTGCCAGGGACAGACACATCCAATGCACATCCCAGCAGCCACAACTTCCAGATGTGGGTACTTAAAAACCAGGGTCCTAATTACATTTTGGTTCCAGAAGTCTTGGAGATGGGAGGGAGCTGCTAAAACCTGGGCCAGCAAAGGAAGCTCTGCAATAAAGATGTGAATCAGTTAAAAGCCTGCTTATGCAGGCTGGGACTCTGCTGGGGATACAGCTTGAAACCAGCAGCACCCGTCTCTAATTTGAGAAATATGTGATGCTTTAAAGGTGGCCAACGCAGCTCCCAAGGTAGGAGAGGAGGGTACACTGGTCATGCCACTCAGATGTCAATCAGCCACCTCCTGAAAAAGAGATCACCTCCAGAATTGGAGATGCCATCGCTCACAGCACCAAGGGCTGCAACCTCTGCTCCAGCCACATCTGGCAGAGACCAGCAGGACCACATGACCCTGCCATGGCTCGTATGGACGCTTACAGAAACCACTGAAGTCATCCAATCGGGTGAAACCTCCATAAATTCAGTGCCTGGAGGACACATGCCAAAGACATCAACTGCTGCCAATAGGCAGAGCAAGAACAGAGCTCAGCCCTTGAGCCAGCTTCCCAAGAACTAAAACTGATACTCCAGCTGCTGAATTGATACCCTGATCTGCAAACCCCAGTCACATAACAAATACTTGATACTAAGGAGCTCCATTTTTTTTATTCCCCACCCCCCTTTTAAGTCAAAAAGCCACCACAGCTCAGGTCAAGAGTGAGATCATTTAATTGCAAGCTGTTCTTTTTTCAACCCTCTGCCAGTTTGTTCACCTTCGGGTCTCCCACCCGCTGTTACACGATAGCTTTTGAGGTGCCAAGAGTTTGTCACACAGATGACCAACTGAGATGCCACGCGCATCCCCCTCTTCTCCTCCAAAACCAGGCTTTGGCTCTCCAAGCAAGGAGCTCTTTACAGATGGGGAGCAGAAGGCAGCATCTCCCCCAGGCCAGGCTCTTAATATTTAACGCACCATCAAGAACCAGCGCTAAGCGATCCAAGCTCACGCGGAGTTTTCTTCAAGGGAAAGACAGACACAGCTAAAGATTTTCTTGAGTTGAAAGGAAAACACACAAAAGCTGAAGAGAAAAGTGCTAATTTGTATTTCTGAAGCGTGTACCCCGGCAACACCCTCATCTGTCTGCTCTTTACCCAATATTGATGGTTTGCTCTTTGCAACCAGTAGTGTAATGGACAGGGCTTGGTACTTAAATGCCTTAATTAGATATGAAAACAATTAGAGAAGGACTCTTCTAACATTCCCAGGCCTCAGCACAGAGAGAAAATGGGGCAAACCCAGCCCATTATGTCTATGTAAGTTGTTTTGGAAGCCTGACGGATGAAAGGAGGACAGCCCAACTGGAACAGTGTGCCATCAAGTAATCATCTAAAGAGATCCAGAAGACAGTCCAGCTATTGGACAATTAAGAAACCTTCATAATTGCCTATTACAACAGAGTGAGCCCCAAGGGAGCAGCCACTGCCACGCCGCTGCTTGGACACAGGCTCCACTTCTCCAGAGCAAAAATCCCACTCGGCACTTCGGCGGCATTTCCGCAGTGGGGATGCCAGAGCCGACTTCCAGAGAAGGGGTGGGGGAGATGAGAGCAAGGTCAGGAGGCAACAGAGAATGGCTTGCACTGAAGCTTTGGGGGACAGACATAAAGAGATGAGCTTGAGACAACCCTGGTTCTGCCCATTAACCTTCTAGGCAAGTAGAAACCCCACAGAGGGTGGATACAGAATACAATGAACAAGGAAAAAAAAGCCTGATCAAGGACTAACATGAACGTGTCAACAGATGGTGTAGATAACATGCTTTGTGGGACACAGACTGGAAAAGGGTTGGTCCTTTGGTGACAAGGTATGTCCCAGGTCCCTTTCTCATTGCCAAGTACTCCATTATAAAACCCCTTCCCTCCCACTCCCAAGTGTTCTCCAGCTACATCCAGCTTTGGCCAACTTCATGTTTCTCCAAAGTGTGTCCACAGAACACGGTTCAGCAGCAGTTTCTAAAGCAGCCAAATAAGATATGCAAAAGTTTTACAGTTTCAGTCTTTTGGTACAGCTGGGGATGTAGACCTTTTGGGGACAACTGTTTGACCCACAGCATATGGAAATGTGACCATCTAACTTACTTCCCCGAGCATCCCAGTTCACACAGGTCATTAAGAAGCGTGTATCGCGTCCCACAGTGGTTGGGCTCATCTTGAAGCCTTTCACCAGAGGGCAGTTCTGAAGCAAACCAGTGGAATTCATTCACACCACCCCCAACCTTCCAAAGCAATGCGATGATGCACATCCAAGTAGTGCTTGATATTTAATAGCCTCAAATGTTGACGCCTGAGAATTTGGGGATTGTTTCTAGTGAAGTTGTCAGATTTGCTTCCTAAGCAATCTAGGAAGTGCTTTGCTGCCTGTTCAGCCGTCCATGTTTTCACCAACATCCCTTAATTTACACAGAGAAACATCTATTTCCATACACAGCGTGTGTCAACGATATTTTTGAAGGCAACAAAATAAGTCTCAGACCACCAAAGCTATTCAGGTACGAATCCAATTTTAATTGTCAAGCTAACTTCTAGCTCCTACATTCAACGCAAGGATCAAAACCTACAAGTTTGAGAGTAGAAGTTGATTCTATCCCAGTTTCTGATCATTTTGGCAGCTGTCAAAAGGTTAACTTCCCAAATCCACTTGTTTCAGAAGCTTTTCACTACCTTGTGGTTCCAGGTGAACGTTGTGGTCTTTCTAAATAACTATCAACATCTTGCAAACTCAGTTCTTTGGCAACAGTTACACATAGCATTGTGCGTATATAAAGAGCTTATAAGAAAACTTCTTTTACATTCTAATTGTCTTAACCTTCACAGAAGTATTAAAGTGCTCAATCAACTCTGAACAAACTCTCCTTCCCTAGTTAGCCTACTTCCTGGAAACGCCTGCACTTAAGTCAGCAAAACCAGAAGCAAACAAGAAGAGAAAAGGTACTTGTATGAAAAATAAAAACAAATTAAAAAACAAAAAAGAAAATTCTCTGCAGGATCATTACAACCCCTTATGAGACAAGAGGCCACGAGTCTCACATCTCCTTTCTGCCCATATATTGAGACATGGGTCCAAATGTTCAACCATTCTCAGCCAGCACAGCTACTTTTGCTGAGTTGTGCTGATTTCCCATCAGTTGATTCTTTGGCCCCTGGCTTCTGTAGAAAGAAAAACCTGCAAAACAGAATCCTATCGATGCTACAGTGAAAATACGAACACTGAAGTCATGCTGGTAAAGCAACAGCAATAACAGATATAAACAAGAGTTGTGATGGATAGTTAACCTCCACCTTCCCCAGCTACCTAGATTTTAAATCATCTCGGTTAGCAGCACTTGACACTTTCTGAAACCGATGCTTCCAAAGAGGATTTAAATGGGGACTTTTGTGGTCCTTTTAAGTGGGGGGGATGGAGGGTCCATCTTAAAACTATTTCTTCTGGCAAGACCTGCATGCCAGTTCACCTCCAGTATCCTCTGGGCTGGAGGAAGTTTCACCCAGAGCCTCTGCTCTCCCTCAAAGAGGACCAGAGCCACATTCCCTTGGGCATGTCCTCTCCTTCCTCCAGCCACAGCATCCACAGTGTGATTTAAACCATCCCCCAGGGTGACTTCTTCCTGCCAAGGGCTGAGACACCAGAAATGCAACCCAGGAGATGTGCGTTTAACAGCTTCCTTAACCAGAGGCTGACACTGTTGATTCTAGCTTTGGTTAAAATCTTTTGACATCCGTGGGAAAAGCAGGTTATTTACGCATCGTCAGGCCCCTGCACTCCCTGTCTTACAACAGGTACTGAACTGTTGGCTGTCACCTGCTCTTTTCCTCTTGACTGCAGATCAGACATACTTTTATCACCTCCATCATCTTTGCACTGCCCCTAAACCCTGTTTGCTGGCTGTTTGCTCCCCGTTTCTACACGTAGACCTTAGTCATGGCCATTAGAGATCTCACCACCAGGAAATATTGACAAAGGTGGTCAGAAACCACGCACAGATTTACGTGTGGCAGGAGTTCTCCCTGCTGCCTTCAAGACCAACTAGAAGCCAGACATGTGGCATTAACTGCTTTCATGTAACAGGGGTGATCATCCTGATCCTGGGACTTGTGTCCCCCAAGTGTTGGTTGGGGCGACACAAAGGTCATGCTTTCAAGGTCATGTGACATTGTTTTGCTTGCTAAGCTGAGGGCTTTCCCTTGTGATTGCTGGGGGATATGTAAACCATGGCCACGTTCTTGGGACCACTCTTACTGCTCTCCTCCATCAAGTATCAATTTTCATAAGAAAATAAAAATTTTGGTTTTCCATAGATGGTTTAAAGCCACAGGAAGCTACATTAAGATGAAATACCATCTGATATTTAGTGCAAATCTTCAGTGGCTTCAGTGTCAGCATAGAAGGTTTTACCCAATGCCTTCCTCCCTTGTTACAGAGGTGGTCTTCCTCATCACCAGAGGAAGATCCAATCAGCAGGGCACGTGCTGACAAAAACTCTGCACTGTTTACTGGGCCAGCAAGTGGTAAGAAGCACTTCTGTGCTAATGATACATTTGCTTTTTGTTTTATATTACTCTTCTTCCCTCATTTCTATTGTTTTGACAGTTTGACATTACCTTCAGAGGTCCACATTTTTCTAAACACTTTTCCTGTGATCTGTAGTGTGCAGCAAAGGGCAAGCACTGAACTAAAGGGCAGCTTGTTTCACAGTACTCCGAAGAAGAAAGCTGACCATAGTACAAGCAAAAATTAAATAAACTGAAATATAAGAGACAGCAGAAGTGAGATTCATCCAGAAATGTAATATAACATCTGGGAGCGGGGAAAACTGGAGGGTAGCTACAGAACAGAAACAATGAAATGACCAACAAATATTGATTAAGGGAAGGAGGAAAACTCATTGCATGCTGTACATGAGAAATAAATGTAAAATTCACATGTTGGAGCATCAAGACAGAACGATGAAGGTCTTAAGCCATGGGAAGAAGAAAGCAAAGGAACTCCTTGAGTAAAGCAACACATGAACAAAACCAGTAACTGAGCAGCTTCAAAAGGGGGAGGGGAAAAAAAAAAGTGACCATATCTCAAATGAGAAAAAGCAGCACTGAAGCAGAGAACAAGTATATGGTCAAGACGTCACGGGTAACACTGACTGCACAAAACACTTTTGATATTTTGAAAGAATCAGGCCTATTTTATCTATGCAAAATATATACACAAATCCATATGTATATATGTACACATAGGCACTACTGTACATATGTATATGCAAATCATTAACACCAACTGCCCCTCGACACGTTTCGGCATCTGACTCGGGGTGCAAACAAAAACGTTGTACTCGTGCAAAACTACACTTCTGTTTCTGATCACTGAGAAAGATCCAAAATGATTCCCAAAGATCTTCGACTCAGATGCTCTTTCATCAACATCGCCACACGAGCCCAACCTCCCAACATTTCCAGCTCGTTTGTAGGAATTAAATATTCATCCGAAGCTGTGGATTGTATCAGTACAAATTTGTATCTGTTTCCAACCCTGCTAATCTGAAGAGATGGCCAGACATTGCTCCTGACATCAGTGGGTTAGCATGAGGCCATCCCACCCAGAATACTAATTTGGGAATACTGTATGCATGGGAAATTGAATTCAAAGACCAGGACTGTCATTCTGTAAAAGAAGGGTCAGTTGTTGTCCTTATAGTGTTTTGGAAGAAAGGGACATGGTGCAGAACACAAAAAAAAATAAAGATTTCCCCACCCCCCACCCCCAAACAAGGGAACACAAGTCTGAGAAGGCATGCTCCAACCGTACAGACTGGTACATGCTGGTCTTTGGGGCTTCCAGTTTTGGGATGTAGAAAGTAGCATTTCCCATACAGCTTGTTCACCTCACAGCTCCAAAGAGCATCGGCCTCACAAGTTCCAAGGCTGTTTTGGTCTGACACTCCAACGCTCGATTGGTCTTTGATGTGTGTGCATTTACCAATGCTGTATTAGAGCAGAAAGAAAGTGGTGAAAGAAAGAACTGCAGATAGATTGTTCCACGCCTCGGCAAAGCCGCCTTCCATCTCCGAAAGAGCCGTCCTCCCTGCTCCTTGTGCAGAGGGCCACTGTTAATGCTCTGCATCCATAGCATCCAAGTACTTGGCATCGATGATCCTAGGGAGCAGGTTATACCTAAGATTGAACCAGAGACACGGTGTTAGCGCTTCTTTGTAGTCACGTAACTTTTTGTCTGTTCCAATGGGCTGAGTTGAGCTCGTCCATGGCCATGCATACAAGAGATTCATTTAGTGGAATCACAGAATGGGTTGGGTTGGGTGGGTCCTTCAAGATCATCTAGTTCAAATCCCCCTGCTGTGGGGTAGGGGCACCTCCCACTAGACCAGGTTGCTCCAATCCCCCAACCCAGACCTGAATGCATCCAGTGTTGGGGTATCTACAATGTCTATGGGCAACCTATCTCAGGGTCTCACCACCCTCTGAGTGAAAAAACTTCTAATTTCTAATCGGAATCTCCCCTCTTCCAATATGAAGCCATCACCCCTCCTCCTATCACTATTAAGCCCTTGTAAATTGTCCCTCCCCAGCTTTCTTGTAGGCCCCCTTCAGATACTGGAAGGCTGCAATAAGATCTCCCCAGAGCCTTCTCTTCTCCAGGCTGAACAACCCCAATGCTCTCAGCCTGGCCTCAGAGCAGAGGGGTTCCAGCCCTGAAGGGGAGATGAAGTGGGGGGAAAGTAAAAACAACCAATCCTGCAAGCAAATAGAGCATTGAGAGCAATCACAGTGCCAAGCTCCTCCTGGAAGAAGCCTCCTCATTTCACTTGAGGAGGAAAGAGCATCCGCATCCTCACAGGAGGAGAGTTGCTTTTCTAGATGATCACATAACCACAAAGAGTTCAAGGTGTCAAAAAGATGTCCCATCACACCCAACCCACAGCTATGCTCCTGGTTTGGGCTGGGGAAGCAGGTAGTAGCTTCCTGCTGCCTCTGGCACGCTGATGGATGGGTGACTTTGCCAAAAAATTGCCATTCATTTCTAATTTCTACTTTTTTCCACCACTTTCCCTATAGAGGGAATAGACCCCTATAGAGCTCAAAGACCTGCAGAGAAGGGTTATTTGTCTTGCACTTCCTCAGTTCTCCAAGTATCCCGAGTCACCCCTTCCAGCTCTCACCCCAAAAAAAGCTTTAATGGACAACCCAGAAGCTTTTGCTTTAGAGAGGCATCAAATATATCAACAAGATTGAGACCACAGCAAGAGGTTAAGTAGGTCTAAGATGTTCATTCCTCCAGCTGCTGGGAAGACTGCATCCCTGCCCAGTGTCTGGATTCTCCATTGGATCATGGAGATTGATTCCCTTAACTTTTGGGATTTGTTTGTCTTTTCTTAATTTGTTTTCAAGAACATCCTCATGATTTAATGTATTTGGGTGAGAAAGGCACAGCACTGTGATGACAGGCTATGAAGTTGCTCTTGTTAAATTCTACTGCATATTTAGACACTTCTTGCTTAACAAGTAAGTTATTCATCACCTGTTAAAACAAGGCACAAAGCACTAGAAAATCAGTTTAAGACTTCGAAGGGCTTTTACAAAGTCTATGCAACAGACTGAGAAGCACCAGGATCTGCTTAAGTAGACCTGTCATGAAATAAAATGCTTGGGAGCTGTGATAAGCATCACTGAGAACTTGGAAAGAAGATTCTTCCCCTCTGAACAACCAAAAACTAGTCTAAATCAAAGCCAGGAGCTGGGGATACCCAAAGAGATCACGTTTTCTCCCAGCAGGCTGCTCTCTTCTGCAATAACAAGACGACCTGGAGATCCATTACTTTTCACATTAACACTACACCAGTGAAAAAAAGATGGTCCCTCACCACTGACAATACAAACCGTGCATCTAATGCTGTCAGAACATATGGAAATGTGGCTTTGAGACAGACAAGCAATATGGCTGGCTTTCTGGATGGGACACCAAACCATGACTCACTCATCTGGGTTTGATTCTTGACTTTGACCCCTGGCTACTGTCCCATCTCCTCTTCCTCCCTTCAATTCATAATAATAATAAAAAAAAAAGATAATTCATTTCTTCTACTCTTTCATCTTTAGAGTGCCAAATCTTTATGAAAAACCTCATTGTTAACTACAGAGCTCATGCATCACGGTGCTGCCGTCACAGCTGGAGACCACAGAAACTACATAAAGGCAGAAGAAATGCAAGAATGGAAAGGGCAAATTTCTGTATTGTGCCAGGTAGCACCATCTTCCTCTTAGCCGGATAATCAGCCCTGCTGCTGACAAGAAAGAGAAATGAGTTCTCAACAGAGCTAGCGTAAGATGACAACACCTTAGTTACTCAAAAGAAGATATATTTGCACCACTAAATTATCTAGCTCTTATGACAAAAATCATCAGGTTCTTTAAGAACACTCTCTTCACACTAATTTACCTTATTACACTACGTCCGATACTTGAGCGTTTGGCAAAGAGTGTCCCACATTTTCTTTTCTGTACTGAGCTACTCTGTGCAGAGACCTGCAATTCCCACAAGAGTCAATCATCCAGCACTGCACACAGTTGAAGTATTTACCAACCACTTTACCAGTCACCCCGAGTGACGCCTGTGTGAAGGGTGGGTGAGAGACTCTTAGTGCAGGAACAATAATTCCAGTGTTTTCCAAGATTGTTTGTCTTAAAAATCCAGCCCAAATAGCTCTAACCTGATCCTGGTGAAAGCCATTGTAGCTTTGACATTTGCTTTTGTGTTAGGAAGAGCTGGACCCATCTTTATCATCCCAGGAAAACACCACAATAGCTGCCTTGGAAGATTATTGCATTGGTGCCCCTGAACTTTGAGATCAGATGGAAAATCTCTGAGGCTGCAAGCTCAAAGATGACCAGATATCACTGGATGCCATCCTGGCCTAAAAATAATCAAGTGGTCTGAAAAGAGATCTGTTCCTTCCAAGCTCTTATTATGGCTTCTCATTAGATCAAAGGACAGAGACCATGAATGATTTAACTGGAGAACGATGGGCAGTCACCGTTAATGAACACCAAGGAAGAAATTAGTTAAATTTCTCAGTAATACTCCCTGAAAGATACTGTAGGGTCCTCCCAGTTTTAAAGATACATTTAAGTGTGGCCAGCTTGACCTAACTGATCAGTGGCAGCAGCTTTCAGCAGCACAGGAGATCTGCAAGGTCACCATAACACTAAGAAATAAGGATTCTGCTTCAGAAAAGTTTCTAGCTCTGCTCTGAGCACAGGCCATAGGAAATCAAATTGCAAAGGAGAAGGGACACTGTTGAGGGACATGGTTTAACAGTCATGTGGCAGTGCTGGGTTAATGGTTGGACTCGGTCTTAAAGGTCTCTTCCAACTAAAATGATTCTATGGTTATCAAATACCACCTAGAGGGGAAGTTCAGACTACAGCTTCTGAGGAAGATTGGGCATCTCACCAACTGGAAAAAGAAACTCATTTGCCTCTCCACAAGCTAGAACACCACCTGCCAGCCCAGAACCCTTTGCACAATGCCCAGCATCAGTGACATCGGGCTCTCTGCGTTACAACTCCCTCAAGTCTGAGGAGCTGGTGAAGAAGGGGTCTCTAGCACCCTCTTCCAGAATCTGGCTACTCAGGAAAATACCATCCACTCTTCTAGACCACTCAGACTTCCCACAGCCCAAGCCTGAAGACAAAAGGCATGGGAGACAGAAAACCAGGCAGACCAGCTTCGTACCTGATTGGGATCATCCCTATCATGATGAGCGGGAAGATCATCTTCATGTAGGGCAAGGATGACATCCCAAAACCACAGAGGATGAAGAGCTGCAGGGCCTGCAAGCCTGTGAAATAGTGGATCTTCCTCTGGGGCACTCGTCGGATGTAATGTGTCGGAGGATAAGCAGTCTGGGAAGAGAAGGATTACACGTCAGACACACAGAGACCTGGGCTTGCGACTACAGAACGCAGTGCGGGCTTTTGAACACCAAAGCTTTCATGAAGTCAGGAGTTTATTATACACAGAGTGTAAAAACATCAGAGTCCTTCACAGGCTCGCCAGCCAAACGCAGGATTTGTAGGGTTAAAGCAAGTGTCTTGAGCCACAGCACTGGCAGGATGACAGCACTAGAAACCTGGAGAAGAAGAGATGCACCACACAGCTAAGATTGCCCTTGGGAGCATCCAGAGTGCAATAAAGTGCCTTGATAAGTACAGTAATGAGATTCCCCTGAGCAGGATTATCAGGGCTTTGCAGCAATACATGAAGTGCCTGTGGGGGTGTGCAAGGATGGGGTGGTGGTAAGCAGATGCTTTCAGGTGTTGTTACTGCTGGGTGGTTTCTCCACCCGAAACCCAGCTCCTCATTATTTTATATCCTTCTTGTCTTCTGCTGATCACACCCCAATGGTCTCATTTCTTGGCTGAACCCCAGTAGGAGAAGGCCAGGAGATGAGATTAGGGAGGTGCAGGAAGAGGCTGTACTCAGACTGCAGTGATCTTCTCCACTCAGATAAGCTATTCATTTTTGAGAAAGGGGGGGGTGAAGTGACATTATTAGGCTAAATATCACTCGTGGTTTCTTTTGACAGTTACTTGCTCATGTCTGAGCACAGGCTTTGACTCACTGTCTATACATCAATGAAGAGCATGAGCGACTGTCTGCTGGCACCAATACAGACTCAATGGATTTCAGATTGTACCATGACTCATTAAAAGGTTTCCAGAAAAGGGAGATCTCCATATTTGAGAATATTCTTTAATTTTCCAAACCAACGCTTGGAAAATTCCACATATAATTTGTACTAAAACCAGAAGTAATATTCCACATACATCAGTAACTATTCAATCCTCATTCCAAAATTGACATGACAAATGTAATCTTTACCCAGCTCACACCATTTTAACCTCTGGGATGTAATATTAAAAATCAAGATAGATTAGCAGAATTGCAGAGCCAAGTGTTGGGCTTATTTAAGCCCTTCACCCTCATTACATAAGTGAGGGTGAGTTGGTAACTCAGTATTGCTCCCAGGTACTGCCCACACTGCAAACTAACACCTTCTCAGCACTTGTAATGGAGATGGCTTGAAAACACATCTCTCAGCTTTGTTTTCATCCCACATCAGAAAGGTTTCAATAATGCAAGCAATTTCATTTTGAGTTTCAAATCCTGTCTCGTGGTATTTCACACACGTCAAAAGGAAAGTGTAAAAATCTAGCAGGAAAAAAACCAACACAAACAACCTGTTCTGAAGCTTTGCTGGGGAAATCAAAGATCACCATTGACTGATGTTATGCACATGCTTTTTAGTATTTTTATTATTATTTTGAAACCTCTGCAGCTGACACATCATCACAGTGAGGTTTTTTTAAACATAAACCACCCCACATTTAGGGAGCAGTAGCTTGTGCAATTTTTGTGGGTGGTTTTTTTTTGGGGGGGGGGTGGTTTCTTTCCCTGTTATTTTCTGTGGGGGGTTTTTTGCCTTTTTCTGTTGTTGTTGTTGTTTTGTTTGGGGTTTTTTGTTTGTTTGTTTTATTGTTTTTTTTCCCCCCACAAAGGCACCATTTGAATATATTTTTAGTTTGCACTCTACACAGTTTAAGGGGTGTCTTCACTGGAAGCAGCTATTCTGGCTTTGTTCACAGACTCATTTTTTTTATCTTCTGGAGAGAAGGACTCCAGGCAATTCTTAGCAGACTGAAAAGAGAAGGATTATATACGAGGCATCACTCTGAACAAGAAAGCTCAGATGTTTTTCTGTCAGGGAGATGCAAAAAGCAATTTATGCAGAATCTGAAGGGCAGACAAGATGCAATGCCATGCTATGAACAATTCAGCTACCACCTTTTTTAAGCCCAACAATAACCATGCCACTTTTATTGCTTGACACTGCATTATTCTCCCACTCATTTGTCTGCTTTAGTGGAAAAGACTTTTCTTGCTCCTGTCTCAGTGATGGCCAGGTTAAGAGAGACACATCAAGTTTCACTCCCCCTCTGCAGAGAAAAGTGAAAAGAATAACACAAAGAGCAAGTGAGAGCTGGAAAACAGCCTCTTGAGACCATGAGTTTTGGGGGTAATCCCATTCCCAACACCAGCAGCTTTCGGTGGTAGCTCCTGGCACAGTTTCATCGAATGCCAGAATGGTTTGAGTTAGAAGGAACCTTAAAGATCATCTAGTTTCAACCCCCCTGCCATTGCAAGGACACCTCATACTGGACAAGGTTGTTCAAAGCCCCAGCCAACCTGGTCTTCAACACACACAGGGAGGGAGCTGCCACAACTTCCCTGGGCAACCTGTTCCAGGGTCTCACCACCCTCAGAGCGAGGAGCTGCTTCTTAGTTTGGTGCTAAGACCACAAAGACAATTTTCTTCCTTCTCTGTTCCACCAGGCTGGTGCCCCAGTTTGCATACCTGTTCTTTGAGCAGGAGAGCCACCCTTTCAAAGAGCTGATTCCCATCGATAGAGGTCAACGCGATGTAGAGGAAAAGGCCATAGAGGACCGGCTTTGGGATCCACTGGAGAGGGAAAGGGAGGAGCAGGAGCGAGAGGCCCACCAAGAAGTTTGCCACTAGACTCGTCAGCCGGGTCTCCTTCACACTTACAATCCTGAAAGCAAGAAAACAGGGATTAAGGGACTAGGTTAAGATCCCAGGATCCACATAAGTTTATTGCTGGGGCTCACCACTCCGTGTAGGTGCAGGACACGTGCCACTCGGGAAAGGGAAACTCATCTCTACTGCACTGAGATCAGCGCTTCTGGCCCCGTGCTGACACTGAGAAGGCAGAGCTCTGCTGGCTCCAGGCCAGGCACTTAATCCAGCAGCTGGAAAAAGGCCAAATTCCCCTTCTGCAAGAGCTCCACAGATCCTATCCTGAACTAAATTGCCCTCTAACTCTGTTTAGCACATTGAAGAAAAAAAAAAAACAAAACCAAACACATAACACAGGCAAGAATCCTCTTTCTGGGCAGTAATCCTTTCCTCAATTTACCCAGTGCATGTGCAATTGGCTTCTCTCCAAAAGAAAACTCATTGACTTCTTTGGGAACTAATGAACTTCTTGGGGCAGGGGGGAGGGGGGAAGAAAATTTAAAAAAAGTCTGCACTCTTGACTCCGAGTCAGCATTTTTGATGTATGTGAGGATCTCCTTGTTTATAGGGAAGGGAATGCTGAGAGTACTAAGCAGAGAGCTAGAAATTCAATTCTGCTGTGAATAATAGCAGTTGCACTGCAAATTGTCTATTACCATGCAAAACATGAAATTAATTAATGCAAATTTTCCAGAGCGGACAAAACAAAGATTGATTTATTTTTATTGGAAAAAGAAAAAAAAAAAGAAAAAGACTGACAGAAAAGCATGCAGCAACTTCCAGAGCCTACTTGGGAGGTGAGGGGAGATTGTTTTGTTTTCTTTTCACTTCAATTAAACCCGTGAGCAGCTCCTAATTTGAAAAGAAAAAAAAACCCAACACACAAACAAACAAAACAAAAATGAGACAATAGGAGGAAAAAACCACCCTCATCTTTCAAGTCTAAAGAGAGCAAAGGAAGATTTTTCACGCAACTTATTTTTGAGAAGACAAATCCACCAGTTCAGTGGATAAGCCAGTGAGTAAATCCCCATTATCAGGAGAAATTCCTGTTCATAGACTGTTTTGGTGTCATCTAGTGGCCTCATTCCCTGGATGTGAGACCTCATTCTGAATTAACCCTGCACACAAAATACTCTGAGGATTAACACAAGAGCCAACCCTGAGCTCTATCAAAACACATTTCCCTCTTTTCCATACACTCTGCTGGAACTTCATAAGCTCTTCTGTCCTAAAGAAGATTGTTTCCCAGTGAATTCTTTCAATATGAAGTTTTTTGAGACTCTTCAGGTCAGGCTGAACTTCAAATCTCTTTACACATTCAAGAGTGTAATGAAGGTGTTGGGAAGAAGAAGCCTGCCACATGTGTACTTAGCAAGAGAAGGAAAGGGAAACAGCCTAAGGCTTGTCCTCAGGATTTGGGTAGCATGTCAGAGTTAACACGAGTGGTCACAAGACCTAAGGAACAACAAATATTGAGAAGAGCTCACAAAGTCCCAAGGACAACACTTGGATTCTTTGGTGAGTTATGAGGCAGGTTGTACATATCCAGGATTACTAAGATGATGCTCAGAAGAGACAGGGGGTATTAACCTCTAAGTATCCTCCCCTCCTGTGGTTAGGTTTAAACCAACAGAAACCACAGCTTTCCTCCTCTCAGAATTTGTTCAGATCCTCTTGCAAGTCTGCTGTGTCAAGAGGTCCCTGCCAATACCTAGAGAAGCTGAGGGAGAATAGAGCAAGCACTTCACACTCTTATCTGCAGACTGCTCTTGCCAGCTCTGGAAGAACTGGGACATGACTCAGGTGGATATAGTCTGGCACCCTTTCCACTGCCTCTAGGTCTGCATCACCACAGAACACAAGTCTCAGAATTGAGCAGAGCCAAGCAATTTAAAGTGCAACTGCAAGCGTTAATTTGGAGTACTCTGATAGCCTGATACAGAGTGGTCAGACTACTTCAGAGCTGCCAGAACCACTATCAGCCTCTCAAATGGGCCAGTAAAGCAGGAGAGAAAGGATGCACTAACTGGTTTAGCCCCATCCAGGTACAGCAAGAGTTCCCTTGGTGTTATCACTGGGTAAGCTACAGAGGAAGCACTTCTGCTGTCTCAGGAAAGGATCTAACCCACTGCTGGGGATGTTCATGCCCTGCAAGTGTCAGCCTGAGCACACACAAGTCTTCTAGGTTCCCTGCAAGTGAAGTAATGCAAACTAAAGAGCTCAGGATCAAAATTCAATAAGAAGCCACCACATTTCAATCAGATGCAAGTCAGCAATTAAAGAACAGCTCAGAGTAGCAGCCCTTTGACAATGGATTTTTTTTGAAGTTCATGAAATTTTCTGCTGTCATCTCTTGGGGCTGCAGCATCCCCAGCACTGAAGTGTTTTTGATCACAAGGTGTACTGCAACTGCTACAACCAGGTCCTGCTAATACCACTTTGCAAAGCAGTTTGGAATTTCTTAGCACAATAGTTAAAATTGCTCCTAATTAATCAAACATGAGATCTTTAAAGATGAAGTTCTCAGCCTCATATTAGTCTTCTGCCAATTCTAGCACCTTTGTTATTTCAGGGTAAGGACACAAAATGGTCACATTACGAGAACAGAAGAAACCCTGCAATTTGCATGTGTTTGGCCCTTGAGGAAACAGCTCCAAAAAGTTTGTGCTGCAATGGAAATGAAGTCATTAAGGGAGATTAAAGAGTGTAATCCAGACTCCCCAGAATCCTTAAAATATGGCTAGCACTGGATTAGCCACTCCCAGCCTCTTCCCTTTGAGTATCAGGAGCCTATTTGCAGATTGCCACAAGAAAGTCAAGTGGTTACTCTACAGGGGAGAAGAAAATTTTGCTTTTGTTGTGCCAGATCTTTATTCTTGTTTATATCACCATCTTCACTGAGAGCTTTGATTTGAGTGAGGGAAAGGAGCCTGCCAAGGGAGCCAGCACTGAAAGAGCTCCTGATTTTCTAATTGAGCTTCAGTCCATTTTTTTTTTTTCTTCAGCAGAATTGGCTAAGAGGGGAAAAAAAGAGAGAAAAGAGAAAAAAAAAAAAAAGATGACAAAAGTTCTCAGAGCCTCCTGTTTATAGCTCAATGCTTTGCAGAGAAGAAAAAGCTTCTGTCTCAAAGGGAGTTCAAACAACTAGGAGATCCTTGTTCCCTTTTTTAGTCCCAGTTCACAGTGCTCATTTACGTACCGATTTGCCTCCAGCAGAGGAAGAGCTCTGCTGTGAGGGAACCGGCTTAGTGAGATCAGGGCATCCCTCTGCTGTTGCACAGGAGTCGTATCTAGGTTAGCATGGCTAAAAGGGGCTCTCCGATGGTCTTTTTGGGTTGCTGGGTGAAGCAGCAGAGGACAAGGGCAGAAGTAGTCCTTAGGAGGAAACCTGACATTGGCATGGAAAAACCAGAATGCTGAACCAAGACAGAGGGTGGCAAAACAGGAAAAAAAAAAAAAAAACAACAAACCCCCCAGATACTAAAACTGACAACAAAAGACGCAAGGAGGAGGCTTGGCACATGGGTTTCCAAGTGTAAATGCTGCATCTCACAAAGAAATGGAGAGAAGAGGTATCCCAGAGCAGATCACAGAATGGTAGGGGTTGAAATGGACCTTGAGATCACTTTGTGCCACCCCCCTGCTCCATCCAGCAGGGTCACCCAGAGCAGGGGGCCCAGCAGCGCAGGCTCCAGGCACCTTTGGA
>JANHGN010026521.1:30787-49104 GCA_024605025.1 Megaceryle maxima
CGCAGGCTCCAGGCGCCTTTGGAATCTCTCCAGACAAGGAGACTCCACAACCTCTCTGGGCAGCCTGGCACAGCCTCTGGCACCCTCACACCAAGGAACTTGCTCCTCCTGCTCAGGTGGAACCTCCTGCCTTCCAGTTGGTGCCCCTTGTCCTGTGTCTGGGCACCACTGACCAGAGTCTGGCCCCATCCTCAGCATTGATCAGATCCTCTCTCAGGCTTCTCTTCTCCTGGTAAAAAGCCCCAGAGGTCCCAGCCTTTCCTCACTGGAGAGATGGTCCAGTCCCTAAATCATCCTCATAGCCTCCACTGGACTTTTTCCAGTAGTTCCCTGTTTCTCTTGAACTGAGGAGTCCAGAACTGGACACAATACTCCAGATGTGGCCTCACCTGGGCAGATTAGAGGGGAAGAATCATCTTCCTTTACTTGCTGGCCACTTCTTAATGCACCCCAGGACACCATTTGATTTCTTGGCCACAAGGGCACAACGCTGCCTCACTAGGTTAAATTGCTGTCCACCCCAAGTCCTTCATAGGACCTGCTTTCCAGCAGGTCAACCTGCTGGACACTATGACCATGGACACCAGGAGCAAAAGCATGGATATAACCCTACAGATCTCAAATTACCAAGTTTTGTTTTGTTTTTTTAAATAGCATTTAGCATTTATTCAAGACAGATGTAGTTGTAGGAACACCAAATATCATCACATCTAACGGGAATACGAGCTCAAAGAGCTGAGCTCCCAGGGAAGATCTGTAGAAGTGTCACAGGGAGCAGCAGGACTCAGCAATTTCCAGATGTGCAAGGTGAAATCTGTGTCTCACTGACCCAAAAAAGCTGCTGTATAAGGTTGGGCTGGGCCAGCTGGCACCAAGAACAGCATGAAGGCAAGGCTGAAATAAAAAGACAGTCCCACTCCATCCCTCAAAGTAAATGAGCACTTAGTCTCACTTTTGATAAGTGGCAACTCTGAAAATGGAAACCAAGACAGGATAATTAAAACTAATGGCATGCGAGTGGAAATTACCACCACTTTTGAGGTAAAAGCTCTCGACCAGAACATACTGAGATCAAACAGACCAGATCATCTCAATTTGAGAGCGGGTTTCATGAGAAATTAGGTTTTAAATTTATTTTTTAAGTAAGTCTCCAATAAGAGTGTGTTGGACAAGACAGAAGAGCAAAATGCTGGTCTTAAATAGGAAGCTGGGACCCGGGCACAGCTTCACAGTTGCTTTTGCTTAAAACCAAGAGAATTTAATAAGCCTCTTGCCTTCCCCAAGTGTGGAGGAAGATGCTTTGGAAGATCTGAAATAACACTGCATTTTTCCTGCCCTTTGTAATAACCACCAGACAGGTTTCAGGCAATGAATCAGCCTGGATTTTTTCTGGTGAAGACATCTGTAAAGATCTGGCCAAAGCATCAATTCAGCTTTCCATGAGGATAAATCTGAAAAAGGCCTTGGCCCACTCTTCCAGTTTGCACCAGAGAGGGTGGAATCCCCTCAGGCTGCTGCCTGCAAGAGAATCAATGTGTGGCTGTCCTAAAACAAGTGCTCTGGTGAAGGTGGATGAAGCTAGGTCACAGGCCACAATAGCTGAGATGGCTTCATTTTGCGCATCTTCCCTCCACCTTCCTATCTTGTAAGGCTTCAAGAAGACAACTAACTCCCCGACCATGTAACTCACTGTACCCTAAGGATTAGAAAAGCACAAAACGAAGCCAAAGAGATCCAAGAGGTCCTCGGTTCCTACTCACGTCTCATAGATGTGTCCATTTTCAACCCTCTCCTCCACGTAGGCCAGAGCGCGGACGTGCATCGGAGAGTGAGGGAAGGCAGCGTGGATCCATGGGAGGCCGAAGACGGACAGCCCCGTGTTAATCAGCGCAACGAGCAGGAGGTCCCAGTGATAGGCTGTTCCCTTCACCAACCTGAAATGAGTTTTTTGTTGACAACAGTTACAAACTCTAACGGGCTACCCATGCTCAGCTGGAGCTCAAGTGCTTGACACCCAAGTGCACTTCCATGCACGGAGAGGTTTCACACTCCTGCTTTACAGCTGGCGTTACATGAATGGGAAAGGTAATAGAACTTGACAGTTTGCTCCCAGAGCAGTCATCTCCTGGAAAGAACAGCACTGAGCAGAAGAAAGGCAATCCACTAAAACAGCCCAGGAAAATTTCGTCAGTGTTTTGCCACGACATTTATTGTAGAAGCCACTCAATATCATGGAATTGTTTAGGTTGGAAAAGATCTCTAAGATTGCTGAGTCTAACCATTAACTTAAGACTGCCAATCCCACCACTAAACCATGGCCCTCAGCACCACATCTACATGTCTTTTGACTAGTTCCAGGGATGGGGACTCCACCACGGCCCTCAGTGGCCTCGGCCAGGCCTGGACAACCCTCAGGGGGAAGAAATTATTCCTCAGGTCCAACCTAAGCCTCCCCTGGTGCAACTTGAGGCTCTTTCCTCTTGTCCTGTTGTTTGTTCCTTGGGAGCAGAGCACAACCCTACCCAGCTCCAACCTCCTGTCAGGCAGTTGTTGAGGCTCAGGTCTCCCCTGAGCCTCCTTCAGAGTGAATGAGCCCAGGTCCCTCAGCTGCTCCTCACCACACTTGTGCTCCAGACCCTTCCACAGCTTTGCTGTCCTTCTCTGGACAAACTCCAACCCCAAAATGTCCTTTCTTGAGGTGAGGGGCCCAAAACTGAACCCAGGATTCAAGGTGTAGCCTCAGCAGTGCCAAGTACAGGAGCTTGATACCTGCCTTAGTCCTGCTGGCCACACCATTTCTGAAATTAGACAGTCAGATCTGCTAGCAGAGTCCACACAGGAGTGGTTAGAAACCTGAGCGTAGGTTGCCAAACTACTCACACCAAAGTTTCCCACCCATTTTGGTTTTAACCCCAATCTCCCTCCTTCCCCAAGAGGAGAACATGGGCTCAGTATGCTACAGTAACCCCTTAATTATGTGATTGTTACTGCATGATAAGAAAATGGGACACATTTGTTAAACTTCAGCTCTTCCTTGATAATCAACCAAGGAGATTTGCTCCTAACTTTGGTGTGTTCCAGGCAGCCTCCCCAGTTTGCTTGTTAGGGGAGGGGGAAACTGGCAGCCTTCACCAGGGAAGCTGACCACGTTCACCTTGCAAGGACTACACAGAGAGCAGCTACCAACACTGAACCAGTTTTAACTTTGTTTTTTGCAAAGTCTGCCTCTTTCCTGAAGATGCCCAATATGGTGCAAAATGCTCAGCCACTTATTATGAGTAAAGTTTAAAAAAAGGCTGGGCAGGGATTCAGGTCTCTCAAGACTTTGATACCTAACCTGAAGGTCCATACCTACGTTCCCACCTGGCCATTGGAGCGGTTGGCTCCTTCACACAGCAAAAAGTGGTCAGCTGAATTGCTCTCCAGGCACCATCAACTGCAAAGGGAGCACCATTTAGGTGTCTTAACACCATCCAAGAGAGCTCCATTCAATAGCTAAGCACAGACCTGGAGCCATTCAAGATCCTCTAGGATGTGAGGTGCATGGAGCTAATAGACATGACCCAGCACCAGATCTACACCTAATGTCCATGCCAAAGAGCAGCAGATGTCACTGTTTGGGCAGCAGAAGTCTTGGGTGGGGTTCAGTTTTGAAACAAAAGAGACTCACCTCATGAAGGGCTCACCTCTTTTGACTGAGGAGGCCACGGGGTGAGTAAGTTAGGTAGACATCTACACTGCAACGCCTCTGAAGCTGGAAGGTGCTGGCAGGAAGGGTGGGATTGTAAACGCACTTCCTTTGTTGGCTCAAACTTTGAAAAAAACCAGCCTCTGCTCACGTGCTGCTTTGTCAGAGTAAAGGCATCTCCAACATCCCCAGGGTTACGGTTGGATTGTCCTGCCTGCCCTTTTCAGAGGACTTTCTATGTACAAAGGCCACAGATCTAAGAGCAGCATCATTTTAGACCCCTTGGGACACCATTTCATCTTGGCAGCCTTGCAGCAGTATGTGTTATACACTGCTTTGACCAGTTCAAAGCAATGACCAATGCAAGCTGAAACACAAGAAGTTCCACCTCAACGTGAGGAAAAACTTCCTTACTGTGAGAGTGACAGAGCCTGTCCCAGGCTGCCCAGAGGGGTTGTGGAGTCTCCTTCTCTACAGATTTTCAAGACCTACCTTGATCTGAACCTGTGTGGCCTGCCCTGGGTGATCCTGTGTTGGTGGTGGGGGGGAAGTTGGACTTGATCTCCAGAGGTCCCTTCCAACCTCTACCACTCTATGAATAGAGAGGCTCAACACATACACAAAGATCTAGGTGCCTTATCCCACGTTATCCTCCCAGTGCCCAACCAGCCCAGCATTCCTTGGACCATCCTATATGCTTGCTGAGAGTCTTCATTAGCAAAGCACACCAGCAGACTTTCAGGCAGGCATCATTTTTCCCCCTGAAGCAGAAAATCACTACCTTTGGTAGACACCAAACAGCACATTCTCCATTTGGCTGCTATAGACAACTGCACTTTTGTTCTGAGATGGTACCACAGAAGGTGTCAAGTCCTAATTTTCCCATCTCTAAAAACCTAGGCCCTGACATTTGATCAGTATAAGCTCAGCCCTGTAAGAGGACATTAGGAAAAACACTATGAAGAACTCCAGAGAATATTTTACATTCCTTAAAGACACTCAGTGGAAAATACCAAATGTTTAGAAGAAACTCATATTAGGGCAGAGATGACCCACTTACATTATAGATTTATGCAACACTTTAAAGGGATATAATAAAGATAAGAGGAAAAAAAAATCCTGTGGTCAAAGAAACCCAAATTAGCATAACTGAATTTGAGTTTGTCTTCTCTCCCCTTCACTCCAGCTACATCATGGAGAATGCTAATGTGAGTTATGCAAGGAGAGAACCCTCCCACGCATTACGTTAGCAAAAAAAGTCCTCCGAGATGTGGTGGTTTCCCTGGAAAAAAAGTCACTTGCCTTCCTTCTTGATATCACATCTGACTGCAGTTGGCACAGAAACATCAGAGGGAATTTTAATAGTGCAACGTCTCAAGTTTGCACCTAAATCAGAACTAGCAGACGTACTGGTTTTCTTCAGTTCTACCTTTTCATTTGGAGACCAACAGCTCCAAATGGTTCTTTTCTGGTGCTCAACTGCAGTATATCATGCCAGGACATTTATGCAGCTCATTGACTTCTCACTTGGAAAAAAAAATTCTCCGTACTGCAAGAGCAGTGCAAGTGTCCACATGCATCAGACACTCCCTGAATACCTGGGGGTACATCCACAGACCTCAAACCATACAAAATCCCTACATAACAATCACACGTGGGCAACAAAAGCCACCCAGGCTGAGGTGATGAGCTCATTGATGCGTTGCGGTTTTGACTCTTGGGGATGGTGAGGGAAGTTCTGAAGAACTTATCCTAAATATCTTCTCTGATATTCAAGAAAGCTTTGGACAAGCAGTGCCGAGGAGAGACTCAAAGACATCCCTGAAAAGGAGGGCCCAAAGTATTACCTGTTCTCCGGGGCGTTTGTGAGTGATGCCACGATGTTCTGCTCTATGAAGAAGAGCATTGACAAAAGGAACCCCAGGCCCATGGCGCTCATCACTGATCCAATGGAGAGGGACTGGACCGGAGCCAGCACGAACAAGCGTTTAGATGGGTTGTAGTTAAATTTGGACACTGGAAAGCAGAAGGGAATGATGTTAGGAGGCACCTTCTTGTCCAGCCATCTACATGGACTCAAGTAACACTTTACCCACATCACGAATGGATGCAGCAAACCAGACATGATGCTCTGGCAGGGGGGAGTCAGAAGGCCATAGAAGACAGGCTCATCTGGGTGGTTTAGATGAATTTTTTTCCTCCCTCCATCCCTTTAGAGCTTGGCTGCCATCCTGATTTGATAGATTACTGCTAGTTCTAGTGAGGCATTACATATATTTGAGCAAAACAAAAGAGGGAAACTTGTTTTCCACAGATGCAAGGCATTTTTAGATTAGAAAACCTGATTTCTAATTAGCAGTCTACTCCTCCTAATCAACCAACAGAGGCATTTGAAAACTTCCTCATATCCAACAAGCCATGCAAGGCTTTTTATACTAAAATGCCCCTACTTTCCTGCCATTGGAAGAAATCCATGACTAGGGATAAATCACACATGGCCACACATCATTTTACAATCCAACTGGATGGAATGGCCATCACAGAAAACAAAAAACCTCACAACAAAACGTTTCTTATTTGTTTCCATACATTTCCTCACATCATCCACTCACGTCACCACAGGACAATGCAATTCCTGTCCCCATTATCGCTTCCTGATATGGAAAAGCTGATCTATTTGGCCAATGAATGGTGTCTCAATTTTAGATTTCCTTGTGTAACTTAGAACTGCCCAGATGCTCTGCACCATTTCACCTAAATTAGGAAAATGTAAACTGGAGACAAAGAGGACAGGCTGGGACCATCAACTCTACGTCTGTATGACTGGCAACAACCCTTCCTGCCTGCTAATTAGCCTGCCCTTTGTTCTTGGCCAGAAATTGTTGATGCTCTTTATTGTAAGAGATATATACTTTAAATCACATTGAAATTAAGACACCCCAAAATAATTTGTCTAGAGAAAAAACCCCACACCCTTCACCCAGTCTCGTTCAGTTGGGGTTTTGAAAAAACTAAATCTAATATTGAGGAAATCTGAGCTCTTAAGGTCATTAGAAGTACATGCAGTATTTGTGAAGTTATGTGGAAGAAATTAGCCTTTTTTTTTTTAGCAAAGCCTTCCTAGGATTTAATCCCCCCCCCCTTTTTTTTAATACACCCAGAGAATAAAACCCACAACTTACTTTCAATTTCCTTGAAGATATAGGAACCCACAACAGAGAAAGTCAGCACTGAAATTGGTAAGGCACAGTCGGACAGAATTTCACGTACTCTCGCATGCAAATATGGGCTGCAAGTTAAAGACAAAGTAATTTCCATCAACACCACACCGTGGGGACAATCTCATTAATGCTTTAACAAGTGAAAAATTCAGTCCAACCTTGCAATTCTAAAGAGATACTTGGAGTGAAAAATTAGTCTTTAATTCAGCCTTAAATCCTCTGGAATCTATAGCCTTTGAAGGTTGATGAATGCAGAAGCAAAATCCATAAAGAAACAAGAAACTAAAATGCAAGCTCGGAAAGAAGTCCTCCAAGCACCAATCTGTGTCTCATTTCCACTTTA
This sequence comes from Megaceryle maxima, assembly GCA_024605025.1. NCBI lineage: Eukaryota > Metazoa > Chordata > Aves > Coraciiformes > Cerylidae > Megaceryle > Megaceryle maxima. Next base: position 38,040 of record JANHGN010026521.1, read on the forward strand.
GCTTAATTGCTCTCTCAAGCATTTAAAATTTAAGGGCAATGGGAGTAAAACCCAAATTAGAGCTGGGCCTTTGACTCCCAAGAACAGGCTGAAGGTACATTCCCAGTAGACCTTCCAGCACCGTTGGGGATTTTTGCCCACCACAAGGGTTCAATGCCTGTTTGGGGGGAGCTACAAGAGTCCCAGCGTGAGATACATGGTTCACCCAAAGCTTTCCAAAATGTCACTTGCAATGCCAAACTAAATACGGAATGGCATCGTCCAGTGACCCAACATTTTGTTCTGCTGCTAACATTTTCCAGGTGGCCAGCCAAGTTCATCTCTGGCTTTGGCTTCTACCACCACAGGTGGAAGAGTTCCACCTGATTTTTCTGGGTTACCAAATTAAGATCTAAACCATTAGCAATTCCTCACAGGTAATATGAAATAATCAGTAGTCTGAGCTCTAAGACTGAAGTAACTCACCTTTTCTTAAACTGATAGAGCGTATGGCCAAGCCAAAGGGTACCCAACATCAACATGAGACTAAGGACAGCAGTTTCACGCCCATAATGCACATCATGCGTGCCTGTTTGATTCTCTAGGGACATGGATCTGCTCACTGATGAGTTCATCAAGAAGGTGGTATTGATGCCGAGGCTTGGAATAGCATTAGCTCGTGCTTTTTCCAAGTAACTGTCTCCTGTGCGCCCATGGTAGTAATATTTCTTAAAAACTGTACAAACAACCAACAGGCAAGCATTAGGACAGGTTTGTGACAATCAAAGCAAGTAAAATAAAGTCTCTCTTTCTTGCTTGGTCATGCAGTATTGCTATGCTTCACCTAGTTTATACCTCTATCCCTCAAATGACTTAAAAAGAAATCAGAGGAGCTGCTTCTCTAATGAAGTCAGCACATCACGATTTTATTTCTCACTTATTTTAAACAGGTAAAAAGTTAAACTGATCTAAACCAACACGTTTCAACTGCAAGGGCTTCCAGTGCTATGTGATTCTGTTTCTAGCATTGGAATCACTGCTCTTAAGTCAAGAAATATATACATATATATAGAGAGAGAGAGAGAGAGAGAGGGGCACCTACTTCCAGCAGCCTGGTAAAAAAATTCCATCAGAATCTCAAAAAAAATTAAGAGCAGCCAGGCTGCACAGATCCTTAAGTGGACTACATAATGTACAATAATTACTTTTGCCTCCGAGGCTGGTCTGGATTTTACAAGTGCTGATGATATGCAAAACCTGGCAGAACATTTGAATTTACACTGCAAATTGAAAGAGGGTTACAGAGCACCTGAAGTAAACCAGTACAAGGGAAACACCCAGTAATGACTCTGGAACTGTTTGTAAATGCATTAGGTTAGCTCAGAGGCATTTATAAAAGTAATTAACAGTTGTAATACGCTCTTGCTCTTAAGCATTTAGACAGCTGTGTTCCTATTTCCACGGCATTGGCTGGCTTCAAGCATATAAATGTGGTTTGGGGATGATTTCACCTCTTTGGGGAGCCTGAGGTGCCACAAAGAACAAGTAAAACCAGAAGCCCGGAGCTGGGCTTTGCAGCCTTGGTATTCCCGCGTTACGCGATGGATGGCAGCGGGCAGCACTGGCTCACTCCAATGTGAAGATACAGGAGGATGGAAACCATCACTTCAGAGCTTTGCAGTCCCCTCAACCTTTCTTTGATTTAGTCAAAAAACGCCTTCAAATTTTGCACAGGCAAACTCAAAAGTTTAGGGCAAAGTCATCCTCTTTAGGCAAAAATACAACAAGCTGAAGCTTAACGCTCCTCATAACATTTGCCCCCGTCCCCAGATAATCATCAAGTTCTTGGATGCCCCAAGCACCTCAGCTTTTCCATCTGCAGCAGCTACAGGGAAAGCAGGCTAAAGCTGTAATTCTAATTATTTGAAAACAGGCAAAACAAACTTAAAACATTCTTGCAAAGCACAGTTGGGCTTTGCAACCACCTTGAATTTGGCTGAAAAACAGTTTGTGTTACTGCTAGTTTGGAGATCAACCCAGTGTAAAATGTCCCATGTTTAGCCATGCTGCCATTTTAATAACAGTAGTTTTGTTTTTTTTTTTTTTTCTGTACCACTTTTATGTTTTAATTACGTTATGTTTACATTTAACTGCTGTTAAAAGGAGTCCAAGTATTCGACAAGTGGATGGGGACAAAAGGGGCATGAAGGTCACAAGAGAAAAGACTGGTGACTTCACATTCAATACTTCTGCCTATAAATTTAAAGATCATAAAAGGTTTACAGTTCAAGATTTAACCTTCCCATTTGCTTTGGGCAGCAGCTGGAAAGGAGGGGATCATTCCACTGTTAAAGCAGGAGAAAAGTCCTCCCAGTAAAGAGCAAACTCATTAGCGCTGCTTATTTTTGCCTCAGTGTGCTACAGAAGAGGTTCTGCTCTCATTTCCTCCCTCTGACCTCACAGCTGCATCAAGCCCAGGCAGTACACCCACATCTGCTTTGCAAACAGGTAAACTGAGGCACGGAGCATTGCGATGACCCACGCACCGGCACAGAACAGGTTGTCAAAGGTCTTGCAGTTTCTGTCTCTGAACGTTAAAGGACACTTGTGACAAAAATGATCACAGCAGCATTTCCAGGGGATTAGCAGCTGGTCAGGGCTGAAAGCCACCTCAGTTGACCCTCAATGTTATCAAGCCCTAGAGACACACAATTACTGAGCAAACCATAAGCCAGTGGCACACGCAACCTGACAGCCATGCAGAATGTATTTGCACACCTCCATGCTTAGATTTGGACTAGAATGAAGCCAAAAAAGTAACTTGTTTCTGGAGTCTTGTGGATTTTCTCAATTCCCCACGCTTGGCTATGTTGCAATCCTACATGGAGGGCTGAACCCATCTTTGGTGCCCTGTGTGCAGCCTGATGACATCTATGTCCACGACCTCTGGCTACAGTTCCACCTACAGCCACCTCAAAACCAGGTAGGATTGCTCCGCTCAGTCCTGCGTATAGAGGAAGAAACTTTGACTTCACTCTCAATTTAGTTCAAGCAAGGAGAACATGCCAAGATGGGTAGTGGGGGCCTGTGTCCTGCACCACCAACTTGTTCTAAATGATTTGATTCCTGCAGGTTTAGGGTTTGTTTGGGTATTTTTAGTAGAGCCAAGTGACTCTTGTCACCCACGTTCAGAGAGAGCAGCAAAGCAGGTGGTGCCCTCTCTGAAACGGAGCCGTTCTCCAGCCCAGCACACGGCTCAAATTCCCTCTGACAACATTTAACTCGCTTTGTTTGCTCCAGCCAGTTCACCACCATTTCCTGCAGAGTGCAGATGTCAAGATCAAACAAACACAGCTTTGGTGGCTGGGCCACACGTCAAAAACAAAGTGTCACCAGGATAGCATGAATGCACATGGCTCAATTCCTCTGTACAGCCTTGCAGCCCTCCCCCTTTCTTTCCTGCAGGAGTGACTTGCAAAAAAATATATAAATCAAGTCCATGAACAGACTGTGGAAAACGTGTCTGAGCAAGAGCAGCATGTGCCCTGGCACTAAAGAAGTCCAAAGTCACTGACAGCTGTCTAGACATTACCAGAACACATTTAACAGCATGGAGAAGATGCTGAAAGGTCTTGGTGAGACACTAGCCCAGGTTGCCTAGAGATGTGGTGGAAACCTCATCCCTGGGACCATTCCAGGTCAGCTGGGCTGGGGTTCTGAGGAACCTGCTCTAGTTGCAGATGTCCCTGCTCACGGCAGGGGGGTTGGACTAGATGGCCTTTAGAAGTCCCTTCATACAATCATGGAATGGTTTGGATTCAAAGACCCAAGCTTTCTCTTTCTACTTCACTGCTCAAAGCTTTGAGTGGGAGGAGGAGGTGGCTGGCAGATGCACTCATCACCTCCTGCCACAAAACAGGGGTGGAACAAAGACAAGCATGAAGCCATGAGCTGCACTGGTGTCATGCATTTAAACATGAGGATCAAGTCAGTGCCTGTCAGCATCAATGCCCCTCCACATCTGGGAACACGGCTGAACCTGGGGTCTCATCTGTTGATGCACTGAACATTTCCAGATGCATCTGAAGCCGACGTGAGCTGGTGAATGAGTGGAGCATTGGTTTGATTTTATTACCATTGTTCCTACAAATTCAGGGTTTCCCAAGTCCAAGGGAAAATTACACTAATGCACTAATTAACATGCAGGATTCTCTGGTGTCTCCATTGTGAGACTCCGAGGTATTACTTGGTATATTCCTGAAGAGTCTGGCAGCTGAGATCGTAGAATCACAGATTAACAGGTGCTTCCTGTACCTTTAGCCTGCACCTTACTCCCCCCCCTCAGCCCTCTACTAGAGAAGAAGCTGCAAACATTTGCATTTGCTAATTTTTCTTTTAGAAAGCAGTTGAACGTTCTGTTGAGGAACACCTCAGTGCCACAGAGGCTATCCGGTGCCTCCAGAACAGGGCACTAACAGCACACATTAAACCAACTTCACAGCTACACAGTGAGCAAGGAGAAAGTAAAAGTATCCCAAAACAGCTTCTCCTCCACCAAGCTTTGTCTTAGCAGGATATTTCAAAGATGCAGGTGTTTGGCAGAGGGTAAAAAAAAAAAAAAAGGCCTCTTGATTGCACAATCAAAGCATATGCCCAAGGAGCCAAATTAAGGATTTCCAACGAAGCGAAGAAGTATTCAAATTGTTCTGCAGTGTCAGACTTGCTCTTTGAAGGTGTTCTCCTTGCATGCAGCATACCGTAATGAGCAAAGCCCGAGGATCTTGAAAACAAGGGATGTGCTCAGTGTGCTTTAGGTATGTCCTGAAGGATTTCAAAGGATAGCATAAACCTGGGGCTGTTGGATAACAGGTCATGAAAAACAAGGAAAGCAGACTTGGCCAACTCCTCACTGAGGTGAGCAGAAAGAAAGGCTGCCATTCATGTGGCATTTTCCAAACATCTTTCACCTTCAGAAATACCTCCTGCCAATCCTGATCAGGAAGAAGAGAGGTGCCAGAGAAATTCCACAGCATCACAGAATGGTTTAAATTGGAAGGGACCTTAAAGACCACCTAGTTCCAACCTGCCTGTCACGAGTGCCTCCACTAGACCACATTGCTCAAAGCCCCATCCAACCTGGTCTTGAACACATCCAGTGATGGAGCATCTACAGCTTCCCTGGGCAACCTGTTCCAGGGTCTCACCACCCTCCGAATGAAGAACTTCTTCCCAAGTTCTAATCTAAATCTCCCCTCTTCCAGTTTGAGGCCATTACCCCTCATCCTATTAAATTTGTTAAACCCCAAATCTGATCATGGACACACGCCTAGCACTTAACCTAGAAATAGGGACTAGATGGCTGGAAGAAGCAGAATAACTTCAGGAGCATACTGGAAGGCACTGCAGTACTTAAGTTGCCATTAAAGAAGAGCAGCTCACATAAGAATGGGCAATCTCAACAGATCTTTCAACTCCCCCCTCTGTGTTGTTTTAATAATGTGACAAGAAAAATCATCTAGATGCACTGCATTTAAATTGGACATTTGGTGGGCTTTTTTTGTTGCCAAGACCAAGGAAAGTAGTATTAGGGAAAGGCTTTCACTGCAACATTAATGTAGTTTCTCCATTTGTTAAGTTGGGAAATCAATTCTACCTCAGCTAAATGAAATTTAAGCTGATAGAAATTCTGCATATCCAGGTAAATTGCTGACACAGGGCTGCTTCAATCTCTCACTGCTTTTTTTCCCCCCCCCGAAGACCCCAAATGAACACAGAACAAGCAAACATCACATGTCTTTGCAGCCTTGTGTTTCCCTTTGACAAGGAAGCAAGGCAAGAGATCTGCACTGAAAAACCACTGGTGTGACACTTACCTTTAATAATGCCTTTGATAGCATCAGCCACAAATGTGATGGATATAAAAAGTGCAATTATTTCTTCTATTGACCTATGGAAAAATCCCAGGAATTAATACAGATGTTAGCAGAATCTGCATTCAACTCCATTCAAAGGAAAATCAGCACATTCATGCATTTACATGAAAATATACCCATTTTAGTTAGACTCCAACTCCGGAAACAAACCCCAGTGAATCTTTAAATGCTTCTTTCAAGCTAGAACAATAAGCTGATATGATACCAGCCTCATCTTGCAAAATACATTTTGCAGCAAGTTAGTAATTAAGGAGCTTGTGGACTGTATAATTTTTCCATTTGCTGAATAATCTGATCAAAATATGACTTCTTGAAAATAGCTACCTTTTAAAGAGCTTCATCAGAAGACTGAAATTAAAGAGGGAATACATCACAAGGAAAAAGCTGTTCCACAGTCCAATCCAGGCATAGAAAGCATTGAAATCCAAGTTGTAGTCATCGCAGATTCCTCGGATGACTGCAAAAATGAAGCGCGCACGTGTCAGGTTAAACTTCTGTCATTGCCACCCTGTGATTCCCATCTGCTTGATGGCAAAAAGAACTGATTTCAAGGCTTCACCGCAACACAATTAATAGCAGACACCATTAAATTCCTGTTCTTACACTCCGGGATCAACACCAGATCAACCCAAACTGGTTTCCCCTTTCCCATCCCTTTACTTCACTAGAAGTGGGGAGAAGCACTTGGAAGAATATTCTCCCGCAACGCTCAAATCGTCACCACAAAATCAGCCCTGGGAATTTGCTCTGGCTCACATTTTGAGGTGCTGTTGAACAAAGGATCTCCTAAGTGCTTTTGTACCACGTTTATTTACTCAGTCACTGCACTGTGGACAAAACTGTATGTCTTGAACCTTTCAAGCCCTAGTCATAGCCTACGCGATTGTTCGGGTAGACACTGAGTTTGCTCCTTTGTACCTTTGGCTCAGTCACATCTCGCAGTTGTAACTGGTAAGCTATTGATCACACTTTAGCAGGGCAATTCAAAAAACCTAACTAAAACCTCCCAACTTTTGTCTGAGGCTCTCACACTCAAGTTGCTTTAATGCAGCCACACAGGAAAACCATCAGATGAAGATTTCCTCCTTGAAGCAGAAGAAACCCTTATTCTCACAAGATGTTGGCTTCTTTTTTCCTATGCAAGATGATACCTTTAGAAACCAGTTTTAACTCAACCTGAATCAAATTCCTCCCCTCTCCCTCAGCACCAGAAGCAGCCCTTTAAGATTAAAAAATGCAACTAATGCTCTTGTACCAAGTCCCATTCCACTGATAACAATCATACCAGTCCCAGTGTACAAGTTTAACAGACTTACCATTGATGTAGAGTGCTAAAGGAGCTGTAGTGAGGAGCACAACTAGAGGTTGCCCCGAAAAGAGTGCATAAAGCAGCCCCCCAATACACTGGCCAACGATTGTCTTCTGCACATCTACGAGGAATTAAAAAGGATGGAAAGAAACAAGGATTTTAACCAACACCTCCCACACAAAGGAGCATTTACAGGGCATAGAATGAGTAAGAGCAATGCTTCGAGGGTATAGAGGTGAGATATTGTGAAAGCAAGAAGTAAACTGCTAGTAAACTTGCACCAATAATTTAGGATGCCATCAGGCTTCCAGATGTTGACCTATGAAAGTTGGGTGGGGGTTTTTTGCTTGGGTTTTGTTGTTGGTTTGGGGTGTTTGCTGATTTGGTTTTCTTTGTCTTTGCATTTTTGGTTTATATTTTTTTTCCCTTTTCTTTGGTTTTGGATTTTATGTGTTTTGTGGTTGTTTTTCTGGGTTTTTTTATTATTATTATTTTTAATTTTTGTTGTTAGTTTGGTTAGATTTTTTTATTATTATTTTAAACAGCTATGAAGACATAACCAGTGTTTCTGGAGGCCTTCAGGGCAAGATCTCAATTAAGACCCCCATGAACTGCAACAACATTATGAACTGCTTCAGGGCCACAACTGGGATAGAGAAGAGCATCCCTCACTATGCCAGTAGTTTGCAATCTGTCAGTCAAATTCAGATCAACCAGGAAAACTGGGCAGACAACAGCATAAAGTGAGCATCACTTGAAAGTACAGTAGCATGTAACTGTATCACTCCACGTCAGATGATACTATGCAAAGTAACGTTCAATTTTATAGTCTCCTGAGAAAAAGTCATGAATGTAACAATGACAAAAACCTTCAGGGGTGTCCTATTCATCAGATAAAACACTATCAACATTTCCTATGACCAGAGCTACTCAGCTTGACTACTCAGCACCCGATAACAGATGCACAAAGCTGATAGACTTACCAATAGCTCCTCGGGTATTTTCATCATTGAGTGACCCAAAGGCAATGGATGGAAGGAGGCAGGCAAAATATAGAAAGATCATAGTGGTGATGTATTTTCCAATAGCTTTGTTGTTTCCAATAACACCTAATGCAAACCATAATACGGATCACGTTAGTACGGCCCGCTAGTAAAGTGGTGAAACCCAACTGGCATCAAGCATATGTACCACTAATGCTTTTAATGCTGAAAGGCAGAAGTAGAAATTTCAGTCCCCACTTTAAACACATAAGTAGGTTTTTAACATGTATTTTTGCACTACCAGGCTCTCTTGCTCATCTGGGACCAGAAGTAGAAGCACCAACGTGCCACCAGTCTGCTCCAACAGATGTTTGTGGCACCATCAAAACAGGAAATAGTGGAAACCTTTTGTTCACATTTGCCAGCCCCAAAAGCTTGGAAGATTAAAGCAGAAATTGCAAGTTTAGGGTTTATAAACTCCCTACCCCCCTGGCTTTTTAATACCAACTTTATAGGTATTCTGGACTATGCCCCTAATGAGCTTCACCATGATCGCTCATCTTTGCAACCCATGGTGCCTTGGGAAAGAAAACATGAAGCACTTCATTCTTCCCTAGGCAGAAACCTGAGGTTATAGGCTTGAATCAATAATGTGCTCTGCAGAGCCAATTAGTGCTAAACAGACTTGCAAAAACAAATAGCACAAGAGGTCAGGAATGCGTACATTAAGAGTTTTGCTTTCAAAAAAAAAAAAAGCCTTCTGAGAGAATGGCTTCTTTCTTTTCCATCTCCTTAGCCCCCCCCCATCTCCATCGGAAAAAACACACCAGGCCAAAACAAAAGCAGCCAGAAAGAGAATTAAAGTGTCATAATACAAATTTAGGGCCTCTGAAGTAGCTTCCCTTCCCTTTCCTGTTTTCAGGCTGATGTCCATCCCCAGTGAGCTCATATCACACAAGAGAAAGGATGAGAGATGACAACAGCTGATATTGTTTGAGGACAACATGAGGTGGCGTTTGTTTTGGTTTTTTTTTTTTTCCCTCCACAGAACAGCCTCTCCAGAGAACACACACCAGAGAGGGGCTTGTCAAAACCCCTTGAAAGAGCCTTCAACCTGCCTGTGCCACCACCCTCAATGGTTCTCCTGCTGTGAGACACTTGGACAGGCTTAGAGTTGCCCAACTGGCCACTCTGGAAGCCTCCTGAGCAGTGAACTTCAAACACAAGCATCTGCCCCTAAGCTCCCAAATGCCCATGGTAGTATCAATCCCTTGTTGAAGGGGCTACAAGTCAGAGTTGAATCAGAGAAGGGAGGACTTTGCGTTAAAGGCTGTTGGTGCAACACCAAGAAAACCTGGATGTTGCCACAACAGACTAACTGTATCACTGGAATGAAAAAGGAAAAAAGTAAAATGCTCAATGACTTTGGGATCTTATCTAACATCTGTTTTCTGCACCATATGCAATGCAGAGATAAAGACAGGAGAAGGATGCAAAAACCAAAAATCAAAGATGATGTGTAATGAATAAAGGGCACCTTGTGATGGTGCCTGTTCACAGGCAAGAGGGTGATAGACAAATAGGACTTTCTCAGCATCCTCAAAAAAAAGGGCAGGGGCTAAAACTTGAGAAGAGACATCTCAAGCATGCAAATATGAGCCTGACCTTCCAGGAGTCATAAGACCAGCTGTTGCAAGGCAGATTCCGTTCAATTTATTGTGAAGATTCAGAAACCACAGACCACATTCCTGACCACTTTTGGCAACCAAAGGGTCTGAAATATACTTCCTGGAGATGAAGCGCTCTCATGTGATCTCCAGTCCAGCTGCAGGCTCCCACCTCACACTCCCAAGTGGCAGAGACCTTTAGAGAAAAGGAAAGGCTTGGCAGGGCAAACAGCGACCGAGGCATAGTTTTGTAAGTAGAGATGGTCACGTCCTTGTTCAGAGGACAATGTGCCACCCCAGAACACTGCTTTTTAGACGAAGAAGTCTTTCCAAGATGAAAGGTCAGCAGCAACGATGCCTTTCATAAAAAAGGACAGGCAACTGGGATGAGAGAAGCAACTAACATTGAACTAAAATTTAAAAAGGCTCATTTGCTGAGCAGAGAAAGCTACATAAGTGATGAGGTGCCTTCTAAAAGTCTTTCAAGTAGGTAAACTGTATTATGAGAAAAGCAGAAGGAAGCAAGAAGCCTTGAAGAACATCACAGAAGTTCACACATGGCTTTTATTTTCAGCTTCAATCCTTTCAAAGCAAGGAGCAGGAGTCCTTGCTGATCATGGAGGTCCTTATGCCACATCATGGCTGGGTCCAAAGCTTCCAGTATTAATGTCCTGGTTTGAGCGAGAACAGAACTAATTCTGTTCAGTGATTTGACTTTTCAGCTCAGTTCTTCTAACTCACTGCACTTCCTGATGTTAGCAGCCTGTTTTCACAGGCAGGGGCTGCTCCCAGCAGTGCTCACACCCCACGTGTAGAGTCGGTACCAGGGGTTGCTGTGCAGACTGAGGCCACTGCTGGGTCTTGTGCACCATGCTGGGGGTGCAGAAAGGAAAAGGCAACACCTGCTGGGAGAGGCAGACAGGACAGTGACCCCAAACTGACCAGCGAGGATTCTATCACATATATGTCATATTCCATACAAAGCTGAAGGATTGGGAGGGTCAAGCCCCTGCTTGACTTCAGTCCTCTTCTGGTTTCTTCTCACTTCTTCCATGGCCAGCATCCAAGTGGGACTCTATCCATTCTGCCTTTGATCCTGATCTGTGTGTTCCTGAATCCAGCTCCTGAACACAGCTCCCATCTGCTGCTGGGCCCAGTCTGGGACTCTCCCAGTGCCTGCTCCCCAGCATCAGT
>JANHGN010026521.1:66168-81107 GCA_024605025.1 Megaceryle maxima
GCCCCTCGTCCTTTCACTCCAGGCCTTTGTAAACAGGCCCTCTCCAGGCTTTTTATCAGCTCCCTTCAGGTACTGGAGCTCCTTTCAAGTACTCTTGGTTAGATCAGTCCATCTACAACTGCTGCAACCACCTCTGCAGTGTAACTGTCAGTCCCATCTGGAGGGTTTCCTGGGAGGCAACCCAGACCTTTGCAGTGGGGCATCAGCTGCAGACTCACAAAAGCTCTTCCAAGCATGACTTTAGCCAGGAAGAGCATTCCTCACCTCTAAGGATAGCAGCTAAACTGGTAAAGCTAAAGGAGAGAAATCAGAGCTATAGGTCTAGCAAAGAGTGTACAGGGACTCGAGACACGCTTGATCAGCGGTGTTCTCCTCCCAGTCAGGCTAGAGAGCATTTTCCAGTATGAGACAATGACACAGCTGATTAACCTTACCCTCACAGACACTTATATAAACCTTCTTGACAACTGCTGAGGTTGTCTTTTTGAATCCCCTTGTGTTTTAAACATAAGTTGTCATTACCCCTAGAAAGAGACCAAGGAAAAGCAAGAACCCTCTGAAGCCCCAGAGCAAGTGAAAACAGAATACTCACCATTTTAGGAGGAGCCAGGACTAATATCACAAATCTCACTTCACAGGAGTTTTCACCCCAATTCTGAGGCCTCTCCAGGCGGCTGATGCAAACGTGACGTCGCTGAAGGGACTTGATAGTGCAACTGCCAAGGAAGATGACATCGTTATACACGGCACTGACACACGCCACGCTCTCTTCTGGTGCACCAGGTTTATAGGCACACATTTCTACTCTGAGAAACACAAAATGTTGTTGGTTGTGAAAGGGTCACTTCTGAAATCTTAAGCAGTGACTTAAATTTATGATTAGCCCGGTTCCGTGAGCTCTTTTGGAGAATTTGAACAGCCACATTTGTGTGGGAGGTAGCTTCCAAGATTTCAAGGTTTACTCTCCCCTTTCCCCCATCTGCTTTGTAACAGCCAAGGAATCAAAAGAGACACAGTGCCACACACCTAGTACTTGCTAGGTGTGCTACTACCTATAGAACCTTCTACCAAAAAAACCTCTTTTTAAAGAGAGCAAACCAAGCTTCACCACCTACATTACTGGAAAGCAGTTTTCACTTTGTTTCACCTGATCTCCCACAGCACTTTGGGAAATTTTAAGGCAAGATGCCAAACCAACATTTCTTTTGCCTTGGGCATTTCTCTCTGAATGGTTTTCACTATCTGCTTTCAGCTGGGTTTTTCCCCCCCCCCCCCTTTCTGGTACAGATGTATTACAGAAACCAAGCTGACCTCCTCACTCAAGCTCTACAGAGGCTGGAGGAGGCAGGATTACTGCTCAGAGGGAAATCCTTAGCTGCAATCCAGGCAGCTCTGCAGGGCACAGATGGCTGTTTGACTCCTAAAACAAAGACCAGCAACAAGATGTGTGAAATAAATGCAGAGATAGTCTGTGGAAGCCATAAAAGACCAGGTCTGTCTCCACCACGGATCTGGGTAGCCATCATTTTTTCCTGCTGGGAAACTCTGACAAAGCAGCTTGGTGCAGTTGCAGGAAGAGGTTAACACTGGCCTGGGCTTCAGATCTCCTGTTTCCACTAAAGCCACCTCCTGCCACTCAACTCTTCTGAAAAGCCCTGGTGAAATATGCAGCAGGGTTTGCCTACTGATGCTGAAAGAGGCATAGAAGCATGTTCTCCTACCTCAGAGTGATGCTTTTTTTATTTTCCTTTTTTTTTTTTTTTTTTTTTTCTGGTCCAAAGTCACTTTGACTGCTTGCTCCCTTTTGTTCATCCAGCAAGCACCTACCACAGCCCTCTCCTTTAACTTCTCTTCCATAATCCTAGCCCAAATCATTCCTTTTAACATGCATTCTCAACCCCCTGCACCCTGAAGGTTTTTCCAATAACAGATCTCTGGCTGAAGATGTGCTAGTCAAGAGTACATTAGATTTTCCATTAATTTCTTAATAACTTGAAAAAATAAAATAAATAAATAAAATCACACCAAGTGTGGAGTTTTTATTTTGTTTGACTTCCTTGATCACAGACTGGAAGCAGCCTACATACACAAATTAGTCTGACAAAGGCACTTGTCTGAGAGCAATCCAACAGCTTAATTAAAACAATACAGGTCATGAGTAAGATGACAGAATTCATTTCCTAACTCCCCTCATCCACAGCCCCTTGTCCTTTTTCTACTCAAATTAGCTTTGGAAGCAAAGATCACGCCAGGTCCAAAGGTTAAGAATAATCTCTTCAAAAGTAATTAAAAATGGAGTGCAACCCATCTCCTTAACCTAAACCCATAGTTTGGATCTGCAACAATCCTCACCCATCACTCCCAAGGGATCAAATGACCACAGACAACACTGGTTTTCACAAGCAAATCAAAGCCCTCCGTAGCAATCCTGCTGTGGTTGGAGAGCACTCAAGTCTCCTTGTGTTACATTTCAACAAGCCAATGGGCAAGATGCATGAACTCTGGGCTTTAGACTAACAGGAGAACCTTCAAGTGGTCCAACACCTTCAGTTCTCTCCTGTCCACCTGGTCACCAACAGTGAATGGTTAATGCACCATTAGCAAAGGGACCCTTATTTTCACCTCTGATCTCAGCATTTTCATACCTCGGCTGTTAAGCTCACCGATTGATGTACTAAAAAGGAAGACTTTCTGGGCATTGTGAACATCATTTCTACTCCAGAGATGGCCCATCAGCAGGTATCAGACACCTATTGCTCACAGAGCTGTACTAACACTTTCCAGACATCATACCTTTCCTACTGTGTCTGTCAAGCAGTACCTTGAAAGGAACTCTTGAAAGTAGAAAGGAACTACTGAAGTAGCAAGTATGGACAGAGAAGACTTATGGGGCAAAGGTTGATCACAGCAGCACAAAGCCCTGTGACTGAAGTGGGGCAGGATACTAAGACATGCACATGAACCTAAGTTTGTACACATTGTGGAGATACAAGTCACCAGCCACCTCCCAGCAGTACCCGCTTGCCTTCTCCCACCCCACAAGTCTACAACACCACTCCAGCTCAAGAGCTTCTTGGGTATAGAGGAGAAAATGACCCCAAAAGGCTGCTCTTTGTTACTGGATGGCTAATCTGCCTGGCAGCCATGCCAAAGCCTTGTGTTCCTCTAAATCAAGAGTCCACCACTGCCTTGAGGGACTGGGAAAGTGTAGAACAAGAGGATCTCACAGGCAGTACCTGAAGATTCAGGTCCACCAAGCACATTCACAAGACACCAAGAAACTCGTTGTCAACACCGCCTGGTTTTATATCTGAAATAATTTTATCCACAGTGCTGTAGTTTGAGACTTTTCACACCTAGAAGACAGTTTCTACCAACTCTTCCATAAAGAGCTCGATCGTCACGGACACGTGCATCTGAATCCCTGCATTGCTGACACCAGTATAACTGAGTGGGGACCACTGAAGAACTTCCAACCTAGTTTAGGTCAACGCATGGACACAATTAAATCAATAATACCTCTGTAAATCAGGCTGAGTTGGTTTAGGGAGAGGAAACCAGAGTAAAACCAGATTTAAACAGGTGCCACAACGGAGGTCTGATGCACCTGAGAATTCACAGTCAGGCTGGATGGGGCTCTGAGCAAACTGATCTAGCTGAGGATGCTCCCTGCTCAGTGCAGGGGGGTTAGACTAGATGACCTTTAGAGGTGCTTTCCAACGCAAGGCATTCCATGCTTCTATGATTGCAGCATGGAAAGGATAAAAAAAAAAAAACACCTTTGTGCAGAGTTCAGCCTCCCCTACACTGATCCTGGTCTTGCTCTGTTGCATCCATTTGTCTCGGAGAGGGGGACATGGTGTCTCAGTAACTTCAGTGCAAGGCCAAGTCACTTCTGCCCAGCATCTCAAAGCATTTCTTCAAATTTAAGCCATTATTTAGCTGACTCAAATCCTATTCCCTGGTGTAGCACTTAAAGCTCCCAGTTTTGGTTTAATTCCAGAATCCAGATACAAAGATAATACAAACCAAACCCACAGGCCCTCCCCTAGACTTGTGGAAATATTTGTAAAGGACCAAAAAAACCAAGCAAAGCAAAAGTTATTTGTTTCACATGGAGAAATACCAAGTTATGCAAGGCTGCAGGTAAAACTCAGCCTAGTTCAGGCTAAGAAGAGAGTCACTTTCAAAGTGTAGCAACATTTTTGAAGTAGCACTTAAGTTCCCACTAAGAACAACAACAAAAAACCTAATAATTGAAAGCTAAATAGCCAAAGTCCCAACAAACCTGAGAACTAGCAAGATGTTTTCAGCTAACTCTAAATCAAATCTGGTTTGGCCAAAGCCTCCAAGTTCCCTTTTGGTTTGGATTGAGCTAAATTTGATTCTCCTTTGGTTTGGCCAGAAAACTGAAAAACAACAAATAATTAAAAAAAAAAAAATCTATTTTCACCCAGTATTAGTCACACAAGGAAACGTTGGGCTATGATTTGAGATGCCAGGTTGTGTTCTCAGCAGTTTTATCTTGATCCCCTAATAATTGAGCTCATAAAAACAGGCATTTAAGTTCTAGCACGTGTTCCTGCTTCACTGTTCTCTCTTTCCAGGTTGCGTATCCAGCGGTGTCGAGCGTGGCACTCCGATGGTGAGAACTGGCAACGCTCCAGCAGAACCACCGATCCCTCGAGTCACACACACCGCAGGTCTCCCCCACACCCAAGATGTTATCAGAGTAATAACACATTTCTCAACGAAATCATAAAAAGGGTCAAACTATGGAGACCCAAGAGAAACAGAAACCCTCTTTAAACAGGGCAAGAAAGGAAGTTAATTCAGAAACAAATTATTCCCTGCAGTAAGAAAAAGTGCCCAGCAGAGGTAATCAGCTCGCCAGCCTTTTCCTGTCCCGATGCAGAACAACAATGACACTTCTTGTTCTCATCCACTGCAAATAAATCTTCCTCTGTGGAGCAGCTCCAGGCGCAAGCTTTCAGAAACCAGAATTTGCAAGTGAGGAATGAAGCTGTGACCAGCAAAGCCAGCTCGCCCGCAGCTTGGCACAGGGTTGTTTCAGCAACAGAGTTCCTCCAAGCTGGATATCATTTTGGACTAGTAAATGCACTTTTGCTGGGCTCCAGAAAGACCCATCCTCTCTCCATTAATCTCTTCAGGGGAGAGTTATTTCCTACAGGTCAATGCATAAGGAGAGGTCTCCTCCTCGTACACATGCTGCAGGCACCGCAATGAGTCGTCCTCAAGATCTCCTTTTGGGACCCAAATTCCTGATGAAGGATGTGAATTTAGAACTCCTTTTCCTAACACAGCACCTGCAAAACCTTCAGCTCTGCAGCATAACCTAGGACAGCCCAACAAGGGCAGCTCCAGGTACTTAAAAGGAAATTGGTTCTTTGAACCCAAAGAATGCTCAAAAGATGATGGTTGCAAATTTTGGGGAAGAAGCTTTTGTTTACAGGACTCCAAATCCTGTAATCATTTCTCTAAAGGATAATATTTCTTTTAAACACTTGAACTGCTTAATTTGCCATAACACCCCATCTTGCTTTCTGAAGGAAGAGGCACTCTTCTGAGGAATAGACAGTAGCCAAAGCACCCCTAATTTGAAATCAATTCAACAGCTAAACCAGAAGCAACGTGGCTTTTCTACAGACCCACAAGCCTCTGGCTCTGGCCAAATCCTTAAACACTTGAAAGAGGCTTTGCATGACTTCTGTGAGAGATCCAGTAGTTTCACCCAACCATCAGCTATACATTAAATCTCAGAAGCTACCACTTTTAGACTTTATTTGAACAGCAGTCTGGCTTGATATCCCAAATAACCTCACAATCCCTGTTTTTGAAAGGCTACCTGGGTCTTTCTGAGTTCAACTCCTCCACAGGAACCATTGCAATGACACCCTAGATCAGAGTAAGCAATTTTATAGCGACAGAGCTCACACAAACCACTAAAATCCCTCTGCTTGCAAAGAGGCTTTTTTTCCCCCCCTCTGCTTTGCCTTTAAAACAGCTTTAGCAAATCAGCTGAATGCACTGAAAATAAGTCCTTCACCAATCCATGTGCCTTATCACAGCAGCCAAAGGAAATGGCTCTTCAACTACTCAGTCCAGACGGTGAAGCAGCTTGCTTTCATGTTTTTCTAAGGATTCAACTTTGGAAGAAAGCAGTATCTATTTATCTCCTGGCAAGAAGAATATAGCCTGGAAGTTGTGATGCCTGGGGAATTCCACTCAGCTCAGAGAGCATTTGTTCAATAGCCCACACAGCTGGTGTTTCTCCTAGGAGGACGTCAAGGAGAGAGATCCACCAGTAGTCACTCAACAGTTACTTCAACATCCTTAGCATTAGGCATCCTTCACCCCGAGGGGAAAAAAGCACCTTAAAAATAGGTATTTGCATCTCCATCTGTCAGACTGCAAGTAACAATTGCGTGGGATAGGACTTGGCTTGTGACAAGAGCCACTTCTCCACGTATTCACGGTTGGATAAGGGTAGGGGGCCTTTCTTGGGCTTTTTGAACCACAAAACTATGCAACATCAAACCAAATAGCTCTCCCAGGAGCTTTGTCCCCACTTTTCCCAATCCAGACATGCAAAGCATCCAGTTTACCTCCTCCTCCAGATCGTGGTAGGTCTGGGTGATATACATGGGGAATTCTGAGCACCCTCCTGGCAGTGCATCTACCTGCTGGAGGGGTACCAAAGCACCTCCCTAAGCTCCTACTAACAGCAGAGCTTCCTCATACTAAATAACTAAGTTTAAGGGATAGTTCAGCAGTCCCCATTCTGGGACAGGTCTGGCTATCCCTCATCCCAGCTTCTCTACTGAAACAATCAGCCAGCAGCTTCACGGTGAAGCAGCAAGAGATCTCCACACCAGTTTGTGTCTTGCTGTTCTGGCAAATGCTATGAATAGAATGGAGGAAAAAAAAAAAAAAGAATAAAATAAAATGAAGAGTTGTGCCTGTGGTTTCTAAGATATGAGATCATGTCCTTGACTGATTATGGTAATCTGTAACTCTGAAGATTTGCTTTCTAGTTAGAAAACCATCATGTACAGATACCTGGAAACCTTCATCCTTCTAGAGATGAAGAGTGCCAGTTAGTGAGGCGTGCAGTGCTGTGCTACTCTCAGCTACACAGAATTTTAATGAAGGAGCCTCAAGGTTTCCATAAGCTTATGTGCCCTGGTATGGCTTCAGCAAGATCAGGTTTTAGTCATTCTTGACAACAAAACCCCTTAAAGGCTATTGTGAATCAGAAGCCAGTTGTTTTCCTGGGCTCCAGTGGAACATTCAAACCTCGAGGTCTTTGATTCCTCAATGGTTTGTTCTGCCACATGGCTATAGCCCAGATCCATATGGTACATCTGACCTTGCTGTTGGTTCAATAGACCTCTGTCAGGAAAGCAGCAATTCCAACAGAAGCAGAAGAGCTGTTTCACCCTAGGTTTTCTGCACTGCTCTTCCCACCGAGGGTAAGTCAGATGAGAAAGAGCAGCCCTCTCTCCAGCACAGAATTTTCTCTCCACACCAAATTTTTGTGCCCATTAGGAATCCCCTTCTGCAGCCAGGCTCTGAACAACTCAGCCAAAACCCCACGCAAGTTTTTTGGTTTTTTTCTCTGATTCTAAGCTCATTTCAGCTTTAATGTTTCCCCTTAAAATCAATACAAAAGCAACACTACCCAAAGCCATATCTCTGGGCAGCTCTTCCTCATTAATACAATCCTATCATCATCCTCAAGCTTATCTCATCCACTAGGAACAGACAATTAGTTAAGGTGCCCAAAACCCAGCAGTGCTTGTTTAAAATTTAGCAAAGACTATAGACTAAGTGCAAGGATAAATAACAGCAGATATCTTGAAAGTTCTTCCCACTCATGGAAAAATTTTTTTCATCAACAAATTCCTTTTACTTCAGAGTTTTGGAAGTTGTTTTGCAATCTGACTTCAAGAAAAATGTAAGATCTAAAAATATGGTGCACAATCTGTTGCACAATAGCTACAGCAGAAATACAGTGCAATAATTAGATAATTATAGTTAATAACTCATCAGTGCTTTCCCACCACTTTCTTCTCCCTCTTCAGCGTAACAAAAGGAAGAAACAAGGAAAGTTTTGCACAAGACACCTTCAGGCTGTAAGCTTATTTTTCAAATCCTATCTTGTCATGGAAGCTGGTATTACTCACACGGATACATTTAAAGCTTTGGCACATTCCTACAGAAAGGCTGAACCTACCCTTTTCAGTTCCACCTCCATAATCACATCATTTATTTCATGACCCCTAGAAACGCTTTGTTATTAAGTCAGTGCTCTCCAAAACCCTCCGCAGAGCCAAGGTAGAAACTTCCACCCTCCATCCTTCCCAGCATAGGATGTGTCTTATTGCTGCTGTGTGACCTACGGCATCCAACGGGGAGAAAACTGCTCAAAACCCCCCTTGGTTAGGGGTCAGAACAACAAAAAAAATTGGTTTATTATGTGAACTCACGATGGTCTTTGTGGAAGCTGCTCTGTACACGCCAGGCATAAGAGTAGAGCTGACAGCAGCAAAGACATTACCCAGGTCACTTATTTCACAGAACAGACCCCTGATATGCAAGTCATAATCATAGAGACCGCATCTTTCTCTTTCATAAGAGATTAGAAAGAAGGGTGGAGATTTTTTGCCTTTTCTTGGTAAATTTTTGATTGGTTGGGTTTTTGTTTTCTTTAAATCATCTACTTCCAACACCCTACATTTTTTCCAGCAATAAGCAGAGAACAACTGCTAGAAGAAGGAAAGCTATTGTGACAGTTGTCCTAGCAAACTGGCTGTGAAGGCTAGAATATGTGCGTGCACTCCCCGGGCCTTTAGGCACCTATCCAGTAGTAATTTCTCTGGGAATTAACATATTTCTTGACAACTTGACTTAAGAGACTGCATATGCATAAAGCAAGAGACAGAAGTCAAATCACATTGCCTTGGCTGGCTCTGTGACTCAGGTTCTGGCCTCCCCCCTCTGAGAGGGGACAGTTTGGCTCGCATGACATACTTGATTTCCGAGACAATAACTTCAAAACCCAGTTTTGGTCAAGTGGAAGCTGGGGGGGAAGCCACCACATCTCATAAATCCCAGGTGACAGAGTCTTTACTGTCTTAAGGGTCTGCTCCAATATTTAACAGTGTTGACAATTAATCAGTGCCTGAATTAATTGTCAGACAAAGTAATCAGTGACTAAATAGTGCTGGAATTTCTGACTTCAATTTTCAATTACAAAGTTTCAGTGTTTTCATCAAAGGACCACTTTGCTTGTCCCTTTCAGAAGTTCCTCTCATTAACATTTCTCAGTAATCAGCATTTTCTGGATCTAATTCCCCCCCCCCCCGCATTCTTAGCTTGTTAACACCAGATTTCAACAGCATCCAAGAGCTTAATGCCCTCTAGAGACTGTGGTCACCTCTGCAATTGGCTAAGCAGAAGCCTGGGCTAAGAGGAGCAGCCCAGTGTGAAGACTGAAATGCTACAGGCCAGGATGGTTGGAGAGGGCATCAGCATCTGGACTTAAAAGGACACATTCTGAGGACCTATTCTTCCCAGCAGCAGGAAATTTTTGAGCAGCCAGTGGGTTCTGCTCATCTAACCCAGGTACTTACATGATACAGAGCCAGGACTGCTGATACTGCACCCCTGTGACTGTCGCCGTGACTCCTTGAATCGTATCAGACAAGAGGTGAACTAGGAAAAGAATAGGGGGAAACATTACAGGCTGTCCATGTTGGGTTTGCAAATGCAAATAACATTTCCCTTCAAACAGAAGCAGGGTACTAATTCCAAGCGTACTGATTTATCTGCACAGTGGATTGATGCAAGGGTGAGGGGATGACAGCGGAGAAAGATGGAAATGTTTCTCCTGATGCTTTTGAATTCTCTCCTTAAACTATTCACAGTTTGGAAAGGCAGCTGTTTTCTCCTCCCAACATCAGCCTACTGCAATATTAGATTATTAGATTAGCATTATTCAACACACACACAGGACCAGAAGAGGCATCATCTTCTGAATCCCCTACCCTCTCTCCCCCTCTTCTCAGTTATTGTTCTCACACTGGCTTAGGGCTCTACTTAATCTTTCTTTATTTGGCAGAAAGCCTAAATTAAAAGGATTATAAATGCAAAGCTCTAAGATAGGTAGCAAGAAGTAACCAAAGCATGAACATGCTTACTACATGCTCAGGACTTGACATATCTGTTAAACAAATTCACTCAGGCTGTGACAGTTACATTTGAGGTGCGATGTACATGTTTGTATATTCATTCCTGGTGACTCTGAAACATCAGGGGTGCCTACAGAGAAACAATGCTTAGTTAAGCTTCTTTACACCTTGGGCTAAAAGGTAGCTGCTTAGACTGTGCTATGACATTTGCAGATAGTTTAAGGTGACACGTGAGCCAAGGAAGCTGGCTGGGGCTGCCCTAGTTGAGTTTCTGGAGGGGAACAAAGCACCTCTGGTCCCTTCCAGTGGGCTGGGAGCAATGTGAAGGCTCAAACCTCCCCAATCAATTACTTATCCCGAGGAGGCAAAATTCCTCAGCCTGTGTGAATTCACAAGCCATTTCTGAAGAGACACCAGCAAGTGTCTCTCTGCTGAAGAGCATTGGACACTTTGTCTTGAGGACAAGCACATCTAATGGGTCCAAACAGACAAGACACACCAGTGCTGTAGACTTCTCACCCTAAAGAACACCACCGTGTGTCATCTTAACAAAACAGGGTCAAGATGCCACCAAAATATAAAAAACCCTGGAGACACGAGACCCTTCAAGTGTGGGTGACATGGAAAAATAAACCGCCAGCGTCACGTGCAACACGCAAGTCAGGGGACCGCGCAGCAGTGAGTGTTCAACACACCACTAAAAAGATGACAACCTAACAGTAACCCACAGGCAAAAGCAAATCAAGAGTTGATTACCATTCCCTTCTCGTGGGGTCCCTGAATCCGTGAATAAAGTGCTCATGATTCTTTCAAAGTTGCAGCTTGGCTCCATATTCTCAGGATCTTCAGCAAAGTGTTTCAGCATCTCGCGAAGAACATCGTCCAAGGAGGTGGCTGTTTCATCAAGGATGATGCTGGCTCTGGCCAAAAACCCATCCAGGTCTCGGTGGGCTCTGACTTCCTCCTCAAAATTCTTTAATTTCAGGTACTGTGTTAAGAAGAGGTCAGAGCATTAGACAGCTACACACAATACCCAAAGGCCTAGGACCTGTGTGGTTCACTAGCACTTTTGCTGAGGTTACTGGCACACAACCAATCACTCTGGAATCATTTGACCATTCAGATCACACAGAAAAGGAGTTTTATACATTGAAGGTTTGCATTTTCAAGGCTTATATTAACCCAGTGGCCATAGGTGAATGCCTAGGCACTATTTATATCCTGACATTGAAAGCAGAACTAATAAAAAAGGGGGTTTTTTTTAATCCTAAAGCACAGAAGTTATCCTAAAAGCAAAAACGCTTAAGGTAACATTTAATTTCCTCTTTAGTTTTAAATAATTCAAGAAGTTTGCAGAAATGTGGGAAAAGTTATTTAAAAGAAAAGGACTCTAAGCTCAGAAGCATGAAAAATTAACAGCATGCATCTCAATGCAACTTAACCCAGTTCTTCTGAAAGTGGGAATCATCTCTCCCCAGTTAGGGAGCCTGAAGTGGGAAATGGGGAATGCCATCCAGCCCCTCACCCTTTTTGACACTTCTTCAGTGTCTGGTGTTCCCACTCCCAAAGAAGTTTTTGGTTGTTTTTCCTTTGTGGACAACATTTAACTTTGAATCAACGAGAAGGAAAAAAAGGAGAGTGGACAGAGGGTGAAACTGTCTCAACTCTGCTGGTTCTCTCTCCCGTCCCAAACTTGTTGGCCTTGAGATGAAAGAAACAGCTTTGCTGTGTTACAAAAAACCTCAACTCCTTTCTGCATTTGTCAGCTGTGAAGTTCTTCAGTTGAACAATCAAGCTACAAATGTGTCATTCCCATCCCAGACCTGGGAAGTCCAGAGTTAGCACGCACGGTACTGGTCAAGGACCAACAGTCCTGTTCTCTCCAACAGCTTACGACTGCCTGAGGAAGTGGGAACTGCTCTTTGTTGCATGGATCTTCCTTCCGATGGGAAACCTGCCAGGCTTGAATTCATGAAGTTGAGGACCAGATTGTCAAGATACATTTAAATCAGATCCCCTTAAGCTCAGTACGAATCAAGCACTGAATTGTTTCTTCAAATCTGACACCGAGTTGCCTCCATAACTGGGACTTTGCCACCTTCTCCCCCAGGTTACAGGGCTACCCCAGCACCTGACTCTGGGATCATCTCACACACACTCTCTACCTTTTCCATTTATAGCCTAGACACTGGGCAGGAGAGGGGGGGGGGAAATGCTAACATCTCACTAATTACTGTAATTATCACAGCAACTATCAAGTTGTCAGTACACATCCATTGCAATTAGCACTGTTTTACTTTGCATCAATCACTTCTTACAGAGCATCCTTGAGAGGGAGGATTCTCTGAAGGATTTCAGCTCCCACCCCCAAGGCTTTGTTACCATCTGCTCTTAGGAGAGGAGACAGTGACATAGCTACATTACAACTCCACCTAAAAGAGACCATATAACTGCAAGTGGACAAATTGGCCTCAAATTATCACTACAATGAGGTTACAGCCCCTGTCACCACCTGTAACACTGGTGTCCATGGGGTGACCATATGACCAGCAGCCACCTCCCAAAGGTAACTCGTTTCAGCTTGTCCAGCATGCACAGTCCAACCTTGGGTGGAGGTTCAATCAGCAAAGAGGCCAAATGACCTAGGCAGGATTTAGCAAGGTGTATGGCAGAGGAGGAGCCCATGAAGGTACAAAGTGGGTTAAGAGCATCAGAAGTGCTGCAGCAGTGAGGAACTTTCAAAAATGAGGGTGGCTTTGTCTCATCAATTTTTCCCATGCATGAGGAAGCTACCAGAAGCAGAACAGCAGAAGGAGAAAGTTAAGGGATAGCTGAGGGACAGCAAAACTTAATCAAAAGCATTCAGAAGAAGGCTATTATCTGCCCACATCATCTCAGTCAACACTGATCTTCCAGGGAGCTGTGCATGACAGCATCCTTTGCTTGTTGTGGCAGGGCAGCGCTGTCAGCAGCTTATTGCAAGTCATAAGGATTCGTCTCCAGCTCTGCCACAGGCTTTGGTCAATAGTTTTCCATGCCTCAGTTCTGTTTTACACTCCCCTGCTCCAGGTCCTTTGTAGGAAGCAGGGGCAATACCCATCCTTATTATGACCCCTGTAAAACTGATATGCACATTTAAGCATTGCAAGGGGACTTGCCACCACGAAAGGATATAAATACATCACTCCCTGAGACAAATCAGGATCAAATCAGTGGAAGCACTGGTACAGCAATGCCTTGGAGACAGCTCACACAGAACTGTTCCATTCAGGACACTCAGTAGTTTCAGGACAGATTAATGACCGCTCCTTCACAAATATTTTTAGCTAGGTAGTCAAGTCACATCAGGATACTTGATGCTGCAAACGTGATGCTGGTAACTGCTTAGCAAGAAACCTAAGACAGCTACCCAACAGTCATTTTAAGAGCATGGAGTATCCTTGATTGCAAAGCTGCATGTTGCACTGGGGCAAGGACAGAGGCTGTTGAGCCAAAGGAGAGGGAACATGTTGAAACAACCTCCCCTGACTTCAGGCAGGTCTCTTTGCTAAAGACATGCATGCTATCTCAAAGAAAAAGAGCTCTCAACATTCATCAAGAAGGCCAAAAAGGCAAGTTCTCTCCTGGGTTGCTCTTTTGGAGACCACCTCCACTTACAGACACCTCAAGAACCTTGGGAGAAGGGGTGTCCAAAAAGCATGTTCTCCTGAGCAGCTCTGTAGCACTGTTGCTGTGGTCACTCAGGTCAATCCCCTCAGAAACACAACATAGTGATGACCAAGTAGTTCAAATCTTGTCAAGAAGCTTCTCCTTATTTAGCTCCACAAAGTGCCATGCCAGACAGCAACTTACCCTAGACACAGATTGCCCTTCACATGCCCAAGCACAAGAACCAAGGCTACCACCAGAGACAGGGACAACCTGGCAGGGAAACATCTCCAGACAAAGCTTCTAACCTGACCACTTCTAACCAGACCCTTGGAGCCATCTCCTTTGTGACTCAGGTCCCAATTTCCATCACATTTGAAGTGCAAAAGTTCCACTCGTCCTCCCTGGAGGCAAAAATCTGGCAATAGGATCTTTTCTTAAGCCCTGCAAAGGAATTCTAGCTCTCTGGTATTTGTTGCTCAACAGCACTAAAACGCTTAAACACGGACCAAAGGCCAGAAAAGCAGCAATCCTACAGCTCTGGAAAGGAAAAATAAAATAGAATAGACACTTGTGTGTTAGCAGTTTCCAACTATTTCTTATCAGAGGCAGACCCTGCATTTGGGCTTAGAATTTGCACTTTAAGTGATTAAGTTCTTAGGTTACTCTCAGTCAAGTGCACACAACTCAGAGAAGCTTGGCACTAGTGTTAAACAAGACAAATTATTGACAAAGACATTTCCACTCCTGAGCAGAGAATAGCTTTTTTTAAACTTCTCTGACTTAATAGCAAACTACATTTAATTTTTCTTGTTAGTGGTGGGTTTGATTTGAGTTGCTTTGTTCTGTTTGGGTTTGGTTTTTGTGGGTTCTTTTTTCTCCTGTGTTTGTCTTCTTGGGTTTTGTTTTTGTGTTTGCCTGGTTTGGGGTTTGTTGTTGGTTTGGGTTTTGTGGCTTGGTTTTTTTGATTGGTTGGGGTTTTTTGTTGTTTGGGTTTTGTTGTTGTTGTTTGGGGTTTTTGGTTGGTTGGTTTTGGGTTGGTTTTTTTGTGGTTTTGTGTTGGGGTTTTCTTCTTTA
>JANHGN010026522.1:0-29366 GCA_024605025.1 Megaceryle maxima
TGAACCCCCCCAGCTCTCCCAGCCTGGCCTCCCAGCAGAGGGGTTCCAGCCCTCCCAGCATTGCTGGGGTTCCTCTGTCCCTGCTCCAGCAAATCCCTGTGTTTCTTGTGCTGAGGAGTCCAGAGCTGGACACAGTACTCCAGATGAGGTCTCACTAGAGTGGAGTAAAGTGACAGAAGACCCACTAAATGTATTTGTGTGTCTTCTTTCATACAACTGACATCCTGGACGCAGTGTCCCTGTCACATGAAGCTTTTCAATATAGGAAATAAGATGTCTGTAAGGTCTGGCGTTGGTGGCATTGGTTGTAGGAAGATGAATCAACCACAGGAAAACATACAAGTTTCTGGTGCAAAATCCTGAAAGAAAAAGGTAAGTGCTCTAGCACAACACTGCTGGGGCAGGTTGAGGGAAGTTTTTCTTTTCATTGGCTTTTGCTAGGTGACAAACTGGGACAAGGAAGGGTTGAGTCACCCAAAGTGCAGGAAGCTGTTATTGGCTGGATGAAAGAAAACAGAAGGCTGCCATCAGCGGAAACGGGATGTGCACAGCCATGGTTCGGAGCAGAGATGTATGGTTGCCACGTCAATCAGTTCTCCTCTTTCACTAAATGTTTGCCTGCATGTGAATAGTCCCAGCATAGATGAGGGAACTTTCATGACCCTTTTAATGTAAACAACTTATTTCAGTCCCTTAATGCCGAGGCTGCAGCTGAATTGTCTGTGCAGAAAGATGCTATGGAGGGGTTTATCTTCGTTATTTAAATAGAAGAAGTGAACATGCTCCTGAAGTTTCCACAAATAAGGTAAGGAAAAATAGTTTGCTTTGCCCAAGTTTAAAATAAATAAATAAATAAATAAAGGGAAAAATTGGAATTTGAACTCACATCTCTTTCTAAAATAAAATTCACACACATTTGACAGAAATAGGAGCCTTTGAGAATCACCCTTTGCATGAGAGATTTGCAACTATCACGTTAACTCCTCCATTTCTCCTGAGCACACTATATCCTTACCAGACACTTCTGGGGTCAACCATCTGTAGGATCCATCTTCACAAGACATGTTTGCAGCCTCACAGTGACCCTTTGGGAGACTTGATGCATGCTGTAAGTTGGATCCTAAACAAATATATCTGAACCATCTTTCTTACATTCGACTTTGCTTTCCTGCTGTGCACTGAGCATGGTTTCAAAGGATTTTCCCTCCATTTTCATAGAATCATAGAAACATTTGGGCTGGAAAGCACCTTTAAGATCATGGAGTCTAAATATTAACACTCAGCACTGCCAGGGCACCACTAACCCGTGTCCCTCATCACCACAGCTCCACGGCTTGGAAACCCCTCCAGGGATCACGGGGACTCCCCCCCTGCCCTGGGCAGCCTGGGACAGCCCTGGACAACCCTCAAGGGGGTTGAAAAAATTGTTCCTCAGCTCCAATCTAAACCTCCCCTGGGGCAACTTGAGGCCGGTTCCTCTTGTCCTGGTGCTTGTTCCTGTCAGGAGCTGTCGAGAGCCAGAAGGTCTCCCCTGAGCCTTCTTCTCTTCAGGCTGAACAAGCCCAGATCCTTCATCCTCTCCTCACCAGACTTGTGCTCCAGACCCTTCCCCAGCTCCTGTCAGGCCTCAGCCCATTGATCCAGCCTGGCCAGACCCCCTCTGTAGAGCCTCTGGCCCTCCATCAGATCAGCACTCCCACCTTACTTGGTGGTGACTGCAAACTGACTGAGGGTTCCCTCCATCCCCTTGTCCAGATTGGTGATAAAGATATTAAAGAGAACTGCCCCAGTACTGAGCCTTGAGAAACACCACCTGTGACTGGCCACCAGCTGAATTTAACTCTATTCAATTCACTGAACAGAGGGTGAGATTCATCTTCTTCTCCTCCTAGAGCAGACATCTAAAGTAGGTCTGATGCAAGATGTCTATTTCTCAACACTGATTGTAAAGAGAAGGATAACAAGTTCAGCTGGTAACATCTACATTATCAACAGCAGAAGCTAGCTGATGTGACACTTGCTTTTGACAAGACCTTGTGCAGTTTGCTCACTGCCTGGTCATCCTCACATTCAGTCTTCATTCCTTTTCCTTGCCAGCAAATCTAACCTTCTCTGACATTGCCCTTTAAAAACTCCCAACATATCAGCTTGAAGCCACACCAAGAGTTTGCTGGTGGTGTTTAGATTTGCTTCTCTGTGTTAAGCCCAGGACAGGGTCAACGAGTTAATAGTATTAACAAGGGTGAGATTTGCTGTGGCTGTTTAACACGAAAGACATAAATGTCACGCAAGCAGGTATGAGACCCTGGGACTGAGGTCAATGCTCCCATTGCCTGAGCTGGTGAACCAGGACGACGTTGCCCCTTTTCTCAGTGTTTCCATTGGGTTCACATTCCTGGCTGTCCAGGGTGAGTGGCTCTGGCAGGACCAAGACAGTCCCTAGTGTTGTGCCTCACCAGGTGGGCTGCAGTGAATGTGTTCAGCAAACACTGGAGGCAGTTCAGGCAGAAATCAACATGTTCTCTCTTCCTTTTGAAAAGCTTTTGGGAGACAAGAACTTGCATGACAATTTTTTTTTTTTTTCCCTTGAAGCCACCTATATTTTAACTGGTACTAATTTGGCCTAAGCTCTTTTTAATTACTATATAAAGGTTCCCAATGCCCTGTGGCACAAAATTACTAGAGATCAGCTGTGACTAATTACATTTTTCAACTTCACAGGACACAGCTCCAGCAAGACTGTTTATTGTTACTCACTTTATTTTTTAAAGTCAAGTTGAATTTCAATCTGGCCTTGGAAGAGGTCAACTCTCTCACTTTTCCCATGTAAGAAAAGTGAGTCCCATAATTTTCATTCCAAATAAAAGCTTAGTTTCAGTCATACTGTCTTCTCCTAGACCTTCTGTTGCAGAATGATAGAGAGACTTTCTTGTATTTCCCCAGTGAAACCTTTTTCTGTCAATGGGTTGACCTGAGCTCCAAAACCCACCATATTTGACTACTTGAACCAACCTTTCCAGGATGGTGTACTCAGCTGAAGGGGTTTTGCACTATTTTTCCCCACCTATCCCCAGCTGGTAACTGCTAATACAGTTCACAACCTGTCAAGTGTTAGGAATCGAGCAGGAAAATCACATTGTGGGCCTCCCACTGCTCTCCATTTCACACGATTATGTCTCATTGCTCTTTGTTGCAGCCTGAGTTCTAATGTTGCAAGGGTTATTTTCACCAGTCTATCATGGCCTGGCTGTGATTTTGTGCCCCTGTGTGGCAGATGTATCTGGTTATCCTGTCCTGAAGACTATTCACTTGTGTTCCTTGTTGATGGGGTACTTGAGATGGTAGGAAAAGCATCACTCCCTCAAAACAATGCTAATTAGCCCATCGAGCATCACTGCTCACTACATCACACCATTGCCTTTGCACCTTCTAAGGTGCAGGATACACAATGGTACTATCACAACCATTGATCTCCCAAGCAAAATGATTTATTGACATGTGATAACTATTGATTAGATGAGGCTGAGCAGCACATATGCTAGCAGTCCAGTGGCTCAAAGCTTCTGGGTTTTACCACCTTCTGCATTCATGTGTTGCTCTTGCACTGGGTCTAGATGTTTGTCTGGCATTGACAGTTGGAACTGACTTGTAAGCAATGAAATTTGTTCTCTTCTTCCCTTAAAAAGTGTCCCTGAAGGGGTTAACCAATCCAAGGCAGCTGGAACACTAACTTGTTCCCTTTAATTACTTTGCAGGGCACGAAGGAAGAAATATTGCCTCCAGGAGCAGAGCGCTTAATGGCAGGGCAAGTGGAATAAACCAGGAAAGCAGCATCACTAATTAACTTGCAGCAAGCTGCAGCACAATCCATGACTTCGTGAGGAGGAACTAAAATAGCTGCTGAATTGCTCTCATGACCTTGTTATCTGGTGTTACTGCACCAACGGAGGACATGGGAAAAGGAAGGGCTGCTCCACTGGGAGTGAAACAACAGATCAACTATGTCAGTCTTAATCTGCACAGGCTTTCAGACCACACAGCTTTCATATATTTTTATATGGCTCTTCAAATATACAGGATTTAGGATTTTCCTTACAGTGCAGACCATTCATGAAGGAAGATACTGAGGTAATGATCAGTGGTGGGTATCAGTGGCCCAGTAGAACAGTGTACAAAGTGATTTGTCTCCCTAAACAGATGAGAAATCTGGGTAAATATGCTTATGCAGAGCTCCTTGTTCTGGGAGCTGACTGGCTCCTGCAGCCTCAGTTAGCATTATAGTAAGATGGTATGGGTCTTTCTATGCCATGTGCTAGTCTTGTAGAAGTACCTGGGTGGAATTCATCCCACCCAGCTTCAGATGTTTACACCTGGTCATGCTGTTGCCTGATCATGAGGCCATACCTGAGCCAGCTTCAGAACAGCTACCACAAAGCCTGCCAACCATGTAGCCCTGAGTTTGTGGAACATCTTCCTCTCTGTTCTGATGGAAACCCATTGTCCGTGCTTTCTTCCATGTTGTCATCCACAACAGAGCCTGATCTAAGTGGGTTAAAACCAGTTTGACTGTGCTTACCTGATTGATGATGGTCTGCAATTTGATGTGAAGGCAGAACTCTGTTATAAAAAGGGTTAATTTGTTAGTCCTGACTTTAAAAGACAAGCAATGAGCTGAGGTAAGCATTTTAAGCCGGCTTAGACTGAGAAAGAGAACACCCATGTGGAGAACTTATTCCTTTCCATATATATAAGAGGGTGTTTGAAGAAGAAATAAATAATGTGTTCTCCAAGACCCATGGAGAATAGACTAGGAAGTCATGGTCTTAACTTGGAGTAAAGAGTTTAAGATTAGGCTCTAAGCCTCCCATCTCTAATGGAGTGAAAAATGAGGCACTGGAAATCATTGCGTGGGTATAGGTGGGGAATCTCCCTTTCCAAACTTCTGTAAGGGTAAGTTTGACAAACATCTCTCAGAAGTAAGGTCACTAGGAAGAAGGGGCTAACTAGACCTCTGGAGGGTTTTCTTCAGTCCTGTGATTCCGTTCTGGAAAAGGGCCAAAACCACAACAAATCCCAAAGTGGGTATTTAGATGGAGAGCAGGAGTATTCATCATAAGCTTACTTAATGCTACTATGAATTCTGGAAGGATTATTAAGCTTCCTGATTCAGGATTTACTTTTACTGGGCTGGCTTGTGACTAGATCTCTGTTGTGGACAGATTATTTTACATCTGCTGAATGCAAATGTTACAGAACCTAACATAAGATTTTTAATGAAGAGCAGGAAACCAGTCCAAAGAAAACTTTCTTACTACTTCTACTCTGCCCTGCAGAGGAAAAGGGAAGCCGAGGTCATGAGATCAACCCAGCTCCAAAGATGAATTCCCCTCTTAACACAAGACTCCTGTGGAGCTGGGGGTATGAAAGAGAAGAGAATAGAAGTGGAGGAAGTAAGGAACTTAAACTTTATATAGCCATAGATGATCCTTTCACCCTTGCCACTTTCCTTGCCAGGGGCCAGCTATGTTTGCTTGACAGACTTCTTTTTTTCTCTTGTCTTGATGTTCCATGGATGCCAATCCGTGGCTCAGAAAAAAAGTGAAGCTAAGTTTGACAATGCTATTAATAGCATGCAGGCGATGATTATTAATTTAGAAGGAGATGTGAGTAAAGTGGCTTTACTCACAGCTCACGTTGAATACTCATCATTCCAGCAGTCTTTGACTTCCTTGCAATTATATGGTGCCACCTATGCTTATTTACAGAGCTGGCTGAGGAAAAATATGCTTAAGAGATAATCTGCTACCATTTCAGTGAACCAGGTAATGATTTTGTTAAGCCCCCAGTTAAGAATGATTCAGTAGATCATTACAGTTGGAACAGTCAAACTAATACAGTAGGTAATGAACTCCAGTTATGAGAATAAAACTAAAGAATGTGAGTGACATGGGGAACTGTAGAAGATTTTGAAAGGTTACACATGATAAACCCTGTAATCTATCCTTGACTGACATCTACCACACCTTGAAGATGCCCAGTGGAGGTGACTGCTGCTCCAAGCAATTCCAATTTCTTTCCCCCCCTGCTATCACAGTAGTGCTTTTTCTCTGTTTTGGATCAGAGATCTCAGCCTCTCCATGACAAACCTCTTGACTGAAGACAGGAAGGTGTAATGAAAAATTTCCATTTTTTAGCTATCAGCATTTCTGAGTGAAAAAAAAAAAAAAAAAAAGAACTAAATAATAAAAAAAAAGAACTAAACCCAAACCAAACTGAAAACCAAACAAATCACCCCAGCATCAGCCTGACTATTCACCTTGAGTCCTTCAGGCAGCCTTTGGGTACAAGGATAAATGCAAATTCTCTTTTGTCTGGAATGGGCTTCCTGAACCCTTGCAGGGTTTTGATGAGGTCATGCTAAATTTGATATCTGCTGTGGTTTTGATAATGGACTGTAAAAAAAAAAAAAAACAAACAAAAAAACAGGAGAGAGAAGAAGAAGAAAAAAAGAAACAAAACAAACAAACAAAAAAACCCCCAATGAACAAAACACCACAACCATCTGGTTTCCACAAACAAACTTTGCCTGTGACATTTGTAAATACTCAGAGGTGAAGTGAGGCAGAGAACAAACTTCATCATTTCCTGAGCACTTGTCAGAATCAGGCTTGGCTCGGAGAGGATGAGCAGGATGGGGATGATGGCCTAACCAGCCTGAGGTCCGTCTTCCAGCTACTCTACGTGAAGGGGAGAGATGCCCTCTAATGGTTGATCATAGAATAATCTTGTTTCTGAAATCCCACTTCCCTCAGTCAAAGGCTTGTGTATTCACTGAAGTGTCAGTCTCTGTTTCTCAGGATGCTTCTGAAGAACCTGGAAAGGAAAAAGCAACCACGGAGTATCATTGTTCAGTCAGACCTTTTCCATTTTGCTGGTCTCTGGTCTCCATCAATCCTCATTTTCTTTTCTACTCCTCTCCTGGGAAAGTGGCCAAAGCCCCTTTAGAAGGATAAAGAAGAGCGAGGTTGGCCCAAGGAATAGTAAACCTGTCATGAGGTACAGGAAAGGTCATTGCCCTTTAATATGCCTGACAAATGAGTGTCAATGCATACTGGGTGATGTGATGAAGAGGAGTCATGGTGAGAAGCTGCAGCCAGGTGTATGATTTCTCAGAGAGGTCTGTGGTCATGTGTGTTCCCCCCACTGCAGACATGATTGGTTGGCTGATCCCAGATTTGGTACCAATGATACTGGTGCCATGAGGAAGAGCATTCATCACTGGATGTCCAAAGTGGGAGGTGTAAAACTCCTTAAGGATGTTTGAGATTTGAGAGGCATTCTGGGACATAATAAAAAAGAATAGATTTCTATACCTTTAATATTCTGCATTACTAAGCAACACAAAGGTGATTCATGGTCTGCTAAGTTCTGGCCTCCAAAAAACTTCTTCAAATCTTTGCATTAAGACAGAAGCATGAGAGTACCTGTGTTCTGGGCTTCAATGAATATCAAGCCAACACTGCAGACTACCTAGCGAGAATTCAAACACATTGCAGAAGCTATTCCTAATCTTGCATTCAAGTGGAAGCTTATTTTGCATTCTATACTTTTCTGATTCTCTCTCCTTTCCTATTGTCCTGTCATGATGCTTTATGGTGCCTAAGCAATGAAGACAGAGTTTCTGGTTTTAGCTAAATAATCCAGTGGAAATTGTGCTTTCACACCTCTTCTGAGAAGTCCTTCCACACCTGCCTACTGTCTTCCTCTAACTGCCTCCACTAGTGCTGTTTAATAGAGAAGAACAGCAGCAAACAGACTCTTATCGTGTCACTGAATCAGTACGTGTCTGATGGCATAAGCCTTAATATGCCTCTGATCATTTCTTTTTAAGGTTATGTCCTCCATAATCATCAACACAAACAGCCAAGGGCAAATCAGATGAGCCAGGTGGATTTATCTTTGTTTCAGGAGAAACTGTATAGAAAAAAATAATTGGTTATGATTTTGTTCACTGCACCACAGGCACATAGCCAAAGTGAAATAGGAACAGATTGGGAAAGTAGTGGTGTTTTATGCACTGTCTGCATTTGATTTGTGTGTGTGTATCAGGATCCCTACACGGATTAAAAGAGGCTGCATTAGATGCTTGGTGCCAATTTATGCCTCCCCTTGTATCTGTAAGATGATACTAAGGCTATTCTAAGCTTTTGGATAGTGGACAAGGGTCTTCAGGTAAGTGAAAATGAAGCCAACACCTGCCTTGTGGCCTAGCAGCAGAGCAATCTGAAGTAGCCATCAGGAAAGTACAATCTGGACTGTGTGTCCTCCTTCCCTTCCCTTCCCTTCCCTTCCCTTCCCTTCCCTTCCCTTCCCTTCCCTTCCCTTCCCTTCCCTTCCCTTCCCTTCCTTCCCTTCTTTTTATTTTTCAGGCCCAGAAGCATGAAAAACTTAAAAAGAAAAAAAAATTATGAAGTTCTGCAGAATGATGCTACAAACAGGGGAGTCTTTTAGGTTCATCACATCTCAAGGACGTATCTCTAAGAAATTTAGTATCAGCTTGGGTAAAAGGATTTCAGGTTTTAGTCTTGCATCTCAGGCCTGATCATGCTTTGAGTTAATCCAGACCTCAGGCATTGTTGACTCTGCTCATAAATTAGGGAATCAAAGTGCTGGTAATTGTTTCTGTGCATATTGGGCGTCCAGTTTCCACTGCAATCAATAGAGATGTAAAGGTGAGATGAGATGCCCACATATGGTTTGAGCTGATTTCAGGCACCCAGCGTGACCTTCAATTGACAGCACGGGAGCCATGGATGAGGTGGCCCAAAGAGGTTGTGCAATCTCCTCTGGAGAGATTCCAAACCCACCTGGATGTGATCCTGGGCAACCTGTTCTAGGTGATCC
This sequence comes from Megaceryle maxima, assembly GCA_024605025.1. Lineage (NCBI taxonomy): Eukaryota > Metazoa > Chordata > Aves > Coraciiformes > Cerylidae > Megaceryle > Megaceryle maxima. The sequence goes on from JANHGN010026522.1 coordinate 8,905, forward strand.
TATTTTGGCAGGGGAGTTGAATGAGGTGATCTCCAGACACCCATTCCAACTCTACCACTCTGTGAGACTTTCTCTGCATGGGCACAAAGAGCTCAAGAGCAGATGATGCTTTTGTAAAGACAGAACCTTAACTGCTGTGCCACTGCAAGCTTCCTGGTTCCTCACATTGTTTCTACACACCAGATGAGGACCTTTTTGAATTCCTGATATTATTTAGTCTAGTGTGGAAATAGTTGGATGCCATCAGCTATTTGAGTGACACAGAAAGTCTGCAAACTTTTATCTGAATCAGTTTTGCAGTGGCTCCATGTTGGAGAGAAGCAGTAAAGCTCACCTCAACTCACTTGATGAGGTGCACCAATATCTGTAGATATTTATAGCATCTTTGTATTATTTCACCCAGAGCACTGTGGCTTAGAGAGTAGCTCTAATTTCAAAGTGCATTTAGGGGGCCTGGAGAATAATACAGGACTTGTGTAGGCTTCAGATCTCTTGAACAATCTGTGATTATGGGCTTGACAATAATCCATGCAGTGTGTATCTGTCTAATGATAGAGTACATTTGGAAGGGAGATTATATGTAATTTTGTTGCAGTTATTCTTATTTTCCTCCTAAATTTAGGATATTGAGAATGTTCAGAGAGGGAGACCACACTCAGTTTTCAGAGGAACCAATCCAGATTCACATTGGTGGAAGAAAGAGCAATGCCAAAAAAGAAAAAAAAGCCAACATTTTGCAGCTCACTTTGCTGCTCTCTGAAGTTAGAACATTCCTTGTCCATTTGTCTCTCTGTGGCTACTATTTCTGTTTACATAAGAAGCCAGTTCAATTATTCAGATCCACAACAAAGGCATCCTTGGATATGTTGATATAGAAAATGGTGTCATGCCACATCTTTGGTGTTTTCTCCTTAATTTCCTCCTCCTTGAGTGAAAGGAATAAAGACATGGGAGAAAAAAAAAAAAAAAGAACAAAAATATACTAAAGGAACCAATTAATTTTCTCAAAGAAATATGTTATTCAGGAGGTGCTTTTAACTTACTGTTTGATAGTTGCCACAATATCCCACGAGAATAAGCTGCATGTTCTGTCACAGAATTTATCAGAATATGGATCCCACAGGAGGGGTCTTGTGGCAAGAGATGACACCAGGAAGGACACAAACCATAAATAAACCTCAAACTGCTTCTCAACCTGCTCTGAGTCCTGTTCTGGTGTGCTGCAGTTCTCCAGGTTCCCATCCTTACTCTGCTCTCCTGTTTCTGGTTTCCTAGTTTTTGACATCCCTTCTGGTCATCATCCTGGTCTTTGCTCTTTAGTCTGTGTATTTTATCATACCTCCAATTGGAATTCTAAATGCTAAGGCAAAATGATCATTTTGGCTATCACTGAATCAAGCTTTATTTGTTTAAGGCTGCTTCAATTCCTTAGATAAAAGAAACTCCAGGAAAGGCTGGCCCAAGATCCAGTGAGTTTAGCAAGCCAGTTGGGATTGAATCAGAAGAAAAAGTTGGTTTGTCAAATCTGCCACAAATCAGCTATGGGAAAAAAAGGAGGTGGCATCTTCCCAACTATCTGAAGGGATGTTTTCCACAAAATGATAGTCTGTCAGCATCCAAGCTCTCCAGCAGTGGTTTGATGGATGCTCAGGGGCAGGTCTTGTACTTTAAATTAACCTTGTAGAGAACATTTAGAAAGACGTTGCCAGTGAATGTCACAGCAACTTCTATCCCATAGAAAATATGGCCAAACTTTGCATTCTTTAGGGAAAGAGAAGGGAATTAAAACAACATGTTTTCTTGATCGGCAAAAACCCTTGATTTTGCCATCTCCCCTTCAATATTTTATCAAGGGAGGTGATTCTTCTCTACTCTGCTTTGGTGAGACCCTACCTGAAGTACTGTGTCCAGCTCTGGTGTCCCCAAAATAAGGACATACAGCTGCTTGAGTGGGTCCAGAGGAGGCCACAGCAGTGATGCGAGTGCTGGAACACCTCTGCTGTGAAAACAGGCTGAGACAGTTGGGGGTGTTCAACCTGGAGAAGATTAGGCTCTGGGGACACCTTCTTGTGATCTTTCATTACTTAAAGGGGACCTACAGGAAAGCTGGTGAGGGACATATGATCAGGTTGTGTAGTGATAGGATGAGGGGTAACAGTTTTAATCTGAAAGAAGGGAGATTTAGAGTAGATAGGAGGAAGAAATTCTTGACTGTGAGGGTGGTGAGACACTGGCACAGGTTGCCCAGGGAAGTTGTGAATGCCCCATCCCTGGAGGTGTTCAAGTCCAGGCTGCATGGGGCTTTGATCAGCCTGGTCTAGTGGGAGACGTCCCTGCCCATGGCAGGGGGTTTGGATATAGATGATTTCTAAGGTCCCTTCCAACCCGAACCATTTTATGATTCTATGATTTAGGTGGTTAATTTTTACATTCTCAAAGTTTCTTCCTATTTTCCCCCAAAGCTGGTAAGTTTTGGAGAAACCTCCATCTCTGAATGTTTATTCCTCTTGACTCTGCACAGTTAGTTAGAAGACGGTAGTGATGTCGAGGAACTGAAGAAGCCAGGAAAGCAAAGAGAACTGAGATACCCAGAAAGCCTGTCATCTTAGGGAAGAAGCAAGGACCAGAAGTACCAAGTGACTTCTACAACTGCAAACTCTGGTCTGCTGTGGAAACAAGGCAATAGTTTCATACCATCCCTTCATACCACCATACCAGTCCCTCCTTTGAAATCTGCTTGAACAATCACTCTGGAAGCTGTTATGTTCTCAGCACAAGTGGTTTTGTCTCTAGCTGGTCAAAACAGGAAGCAAAATGAGGCAACTAAGACAATGTGATCAACTTTGGCTTTGTCTGCTGTATGTTTCACTGTATAAACCCAGATTACTGAGGATGGGTGGTGGGAGAGAGAGCTTTTACCACCTTCTCATGCAGAAATGTGAGCATCTTAAGATAAGTGCATCTGATAGCTGCTGACCACATCCTTCCTGTTCCCTAAATCACCACCTGCAGCCTGTGCTTGAGGCTTCCTGTGCCACTAAGTCAGCAAAGAGGCCCCGAGCAGCCTGCCCTGCTGCTCCTCAGCACAAGGAGGCTATAGACACATGTGATGGGGCCAACATGTTGGTGGGGTTCCCCTGATACCTACCAGCTCCCCATAGCAAAGAAATAACATGTTTTATGTGCAGCCTGTGAATCTCACAATGTCAGATTTAGAATATATTTGACAGACATCTACCTGGGCTTTAAGAAATGGATGTATTGTAAAGCAGACTATCAGCCCTGTGGTCCAGTGAATGTTGAATGGAATCATAGAATTGTTGAGGTTTGGAAAGACCTTTAAGGTCATCAATTCCAACCATAAACCTAACTCTACCCTATATGTCCCCCATACAATGCTCTGTCAAGATGCTCCAGTCCTGCCAGTGCTGACTGAAGATGCTGTCTCCTGCGGTGGTCCCTCGTGCCCATACTATACATGTTAGTGGGATTATCTCCAGGAAAGTGAAAATTGATGCCCTGCAGTTGTGAACAGTGTTTCCTCAATACCATTTCACTGTAGTCCCATCCCTGAACCTCTATCCTTTGGTTCCCTCCTGCCTCCTTTTCCAAAAGAGGGTAGGATCCAGGAAAGCAATTTGATTTCTGTCTTGCTGGTGTCACAGCCTACAGAGTTCTCATTAATTGGCTTGTCATATCACCAGGAGGGGCTGTCAACTATTTTTATAAATGGGAAAAAGAATGGAGACTTTCCCTCTCATCATTCAGGTCCGAGAGAGAGCACCATAAGGAAAGCCCTGATAAAACAAGACGTAGAGCTGTGAGGAGTCTGCCTTTCTTCCCTCAGGGCTGAAGATGCTCAGCTTGTTTCTGGTTTGTTTTTTTTTTCTCCTTTCAATCTTCCCTGCCATTTTCAATCAAAGATGTGATTTTTCATGCATTACCCTTAACCCCAAGTGGCCAGGCAACAGCTCCTTCGTGTGCATCCTGATGAGCATAGAAAGTCTGGCTAACTCCACATTATTCGTGAGGATTGTGAGCAAAGGCAGCACTAAAAGGCTCATCTGCTTGTGGGAAAGACAAACGACTCCCCAAGGATGGAGAGGTAGAAGCTCCAGAGCATCATTCAGAAGTGATGAGCAGTGCCTAAATGATTCCTCTTGTCAAGCAAAGATTAGATGTCTCTTGCTGTTTACTTCTTGCAAGTGAATCCTGCTTATTTCTCTTGAGTACATAGCACAGTTGTTCCAGAAGATGGATAACTGAATAACATCTGTAGAAAGTGGGCCATAGAGAGAGCAACAAGGCTTGACCATGAATCTTTCCATCAGCTATGAAAGCTGGGGTGTTGTCCAGATCCCTTGCAGTTAAAGATGAAGCAGAGTAGTAGGACATGAGTAACTCCAGCTCAGTGGTGACTGTACAGACTTCTTTAAGAGGAACATCTCCTCTCCTAGTTCACAACACCATCTGTCCCAGAAGCCACTTGGCTTCTGAGGATTGAAGTCTTTGCCTCCTAAACCGAGCCTCCTAGGTTTTGTGGTGCTGCAAAAAGAAAATAATGGTCAGTTAGACTCAGACAGACTAATTAGTCCTCTATTAAATCCACCTCTGGAGTTCTTTGAAGAGATGTCTCAAATATTTTTTGTGTTCTTCCCTTTTCTATTTCTCACCCGTCCAAATGCTTCTGGGGAATTTGTGAGTTTTTCACTTATTGGATGGGCTACTATCCTCAAAGGAGGAATCTTCTCAGCTGCGACCAAGGTCATCTCCAGCACCAAAAAGGTGGACATTGAATTACATCACAGTAACCAGTTCTCAATGCTGATTTTGGTTTTACTGCTGCAGTTTTTGACAGTACGATCAAGCAATGACACCCATCTCCCATGGTGCTCAGAGCTTTAATGGTTCTGTATGACCTCATTTGGCTTGCCATAAATATGAGGAAGTTTTGGCTACCAGGCTGTCTGTCTGCATTGCCTGTCCTTTCAAAACCACTATGGATTGATTTCAAACCTCAGAGGCAGATCTAGAAATCAATGTCCCCTCATTCTGTTGTTTGGAGGAGTGTTGGAAAACTTTGATTCTGGGCAAAGAGCTCTCAGAGATGGTGGAAGAGTCTGACCTTTTTCTATATTAGCAAAAGAACTATCAGGAATAGTGTTGGTGTAATTAATGTCAGCTGAAGGGGGAGGAATAGGCTGGATGACCTTTCTGAGATCCTTTCTACCTTATTTTCTGCATCTTCAGGACCTTGCTGTGTGAGCAGATGATGCGTTCAACCCTGGAACTGGTTACTGGGAACCCTCCAGGCTGTGTATGGTCTGTACCTGCCATTACAAAAGTTTGCTGAGCATTCTTTTTTTACAGAGACTTTGTATTCAGTTTCAAATTTTTTTTTTTTTTTTTTTTTTTGTAATTTGGCTAATTAACAAGTGTTTTGTAGCTGATCTAAATTCCATTAAAGTCAGGGGAAAACTTTCTTCTCAAGTTCAGTCAGCTTTCAAAAGGTCTTTCTGTGTTCCTTTGTGATAAATATACTAACAGCACACAACTGACACTAGCAAAATTGCAATGCCCCCGTCTCTTTGTGGAAAAACTACAAATGTTTCCTTTATAATTATGCTGCAGAATCAGCTTTGCTATCTCGTTACAGCATTAATGATTTGTGTTTGGGTAGTCACTCCGGCGTTCTTTTTTTCTTGCCTCCAGAACTCACTTATCGTGGTTTTCATCATTGTGATTGCAGATTATTCCTAACCACCTCCGAGCCATAAAAAGAAACAAATCATCAAAACACTTTGCGTGAGCACAACAGGAAGCTGAGCAGGAAATCTTCTGCCTCTGACAAATGCAGTACCCGAAAGAAGATGTTTTAAAGCAGCAAAGCCTCTCCTAAGGACAAGAACAACAGAAAATATGTAAGCTGATAACAATTCGGAGCAAAGCTATTGATTCCAAATCTCCTGACACATCAGGGAGGCTGTTGATCAGCAGGAAAAAATACAAAATCCGAGGGAAAAAGGATTAGAGGGAATTCTTGGGCATAAGACTGTGGCTTAAAGTTAGCTACAAAACCAGGTCTGGGCATATTTCCCATTCGAACTGACAGTGATAGGTGTGAGTCAACCTGAACACCACCCCCAATCTTCTTCTGAGGTCACTGCCTTACTTTGATTCACAGGAAAATGCTTAAAGTTCTATAAAAACATGTTCTTCCACAGGAAATGAGGCTGTTATCAGTTTCTGTCCTGCTTATTTCTGCTTTCTGCTCCATCTGACACGTGGTAATCAGCCAGGCTTTGTCTTTAGGAACGATAAAGACATCTTTGTTCTCTTTTGGCACGCGCCTCTTGTGCGGGAGTTAATAAACAAGTGGATAAACTCCGATAAACTCACTTGTTTGGTATTCCAGGCCCACCCCATGGAGCTGTAAATTGCCAGTTGCCCAAATTAGAAGAGGATAAACTTTGTTTACCTCTGTTCACCCTTGGCTACACTTCTGCAGATAGATAAATCCTCAGCGGGTGCCAAGCATTACAGCTTTCTGAATTGTAATGAAACAAGATGTAAAGCTCCTGCCATCCATTATGCCTCCTGAGAATCAGACTTTCAGAGGCGTATTTGCTTTGAAAGACAGACTGTAAAGCTATTTGCTCTGGCTCTTGATAGGTCAGAAGCAGAGTAGCAACACGTGTGCACTCTTCTGCCTGAGTGGGTTATCCCCACCAAGGTATGTCACTGAAGGAGACCATTGCTCAAGGTGAAAATAGCAATATCCATCCTATCTTTGGAGTGCCTCTGATGACCTTCTCCTATAAAGATAGACTAGGAGAGTTGGGGTTTTTCAGCCTGTAGAAGATAAGGCTCCTGGGAAACCTTCTTGCAGCCTTTCAGTACTTCAGGGGGCCGATCAGAAAGATGGGGACAGACAGTTTCCTGAGCTGGAAGTTAAATCCAGACCTTTGAATTTAATAATCCCATGAGATGGATCCTTCACGGTTTTGACTTTATTTTATGAGCCTATCTATATATTTGGACTCCACAGCTTCCTGTGTCAATGACTTACCGGATATGAGCTTGGCAGAAAAAGGCTTCCTCTCGTTTGTTTTTGAAGTGCATTGCTTCAAAATTTCATTGAATGCTCCACTTAATTGGTAGAAGTTCCTGTTCACTTTCTTCACCTCATCGCCGTTCAGGAATTTATGGACCTATTTCACTATTTAACAAGCTGAAGAGGAGGAGATCTCTTTTCTGATGTGCCCATTTAATTGTCTCTATCACCCTTCTCTGACAATTTTCTGATCCCAGTGCAGAGGAGAACAAAATTTCCAGAAGGACCTCACCTAGGTCCTCACTACTCCATACCTTTAACCACACTGGCTAACACTCAGAATATATTTTGTCTTCCAGTAGAGAAACAAAAGGACAGTCTTTTGTCCTTCCACTCTCTTAATGGAGTCAAGAACTTAGAAAAATTCAAACAATGCCTCAACCATGATTGGTTTTAATTATTTTTTTTTTATCTGTATTTTAGTCAAGATCAACATTTTATGTAGAGAAAAAACAAACCAAAACCAAACAGATCATGTTGACAGAATATTCAGTTGCTTGCTCCAAGTCCTTCAAGGCCTTTTGGAGGTCTGAACCTTTGGACTCTTGACTGTCTGTAATAAGATACGTAAGATTTTCACATACAGCTTTGAGAATGGGTCTGTTTATAGTTAGGAAAGTGATTCTCTAGGAACTTAAGCCCCTTCCCCCAGAAGATCTGTTTCACTGTGTCTTTGAGTCATAGTGGATTCTTTAGCAAGCAAAACTAATATTTTACTCCTGTTGGCTCTGCAGAGCCAAAGCCGTTAATGGAAAAATCATCTCCATTTGTTTCCAGCTCGTGCCTCATCAACAAGATGGTTGGCCAAATTCCAACAGCAGAATTTTTGGGGAGGACTTAAGAGGCACACGCAAAAGATTTTCATCCAAAACTGCATTTGTGTCCCCGGTAATTGGGGGAGTGGGGAGCACGTCTTGCATTTTGTAAATCAAATGGGTGCAATCTGGAAGACATTGAGTGAAAACCAGAGACGGGGAGAGAATTCCAACCATCACCATTTTTATCAAGCTGGTTTTCTGATGAATGGCTAGACTTTCATGTGAAGGTTTGGGGTTTTTCTTTTGTTGTTCTGGCCTGTGAAAGGCTGCTGGATGTGGAATGAAGGATGTGGAAATGCATCTGTGCCCAGAGGTCTATGATATTCATGGCTATTTTCATTTTGTTAAGGTTGCAGAATGGTGACGTTAAGGAACATAGCTGGGTCACTTAATGCTTAAAGGTTGGATATAAAACTCTGGTGTTCCACTTGTTTCCTTGGAAAATAATTCAGTCTATATTGTTCTTCAAAAGCTTGAGCTAAAAGTCATCTCCCACAGCAAATAATTGTGATTCTTCTTGTGGTATTTAAAAAGTACTCACAAGTGCTGGATCCTTTGAGGTTGCTTTCTTCTAGGGGCAAGGTAGAACCTGAGAAGAATGCAGGAAGATCTCTAAGGTCATTAATCCCCTTGTAGAACCCTCTCCATGTCAGGGAAAGCCCCATCTTGTCTAAACAAGTGGTCAGGGGTTTAGAGGGAGTTTTAGAGACAAGTTCTCAATGGCATCTGTTTGGATCATCGTGCCATTAACCAGGAATCGTAACCTTGGTAACTTGATGGTGATGTTTTTCTTCACTTTCCCTTTCTTTCTCACATCATCACCCTTTACCAATGGGTGTTTTGTCATCAACCCCTCAGTTTTAAGATCTCATTTTATGTTTCCCAGCTCTTCCTCACAGCTTTCCAGGATGTCTCAGGGACCGCAGTTTTGGCATTCCCTGTGCTGTTGCTATCCAAGTGTGTAACACCAAGATGAACATCCCAGAGCTCTGAAACATTACTCATCATTGCTTCCTGCTGCAAGTGCTGGACCTTGCCACCCTCCTCTGCTCTGCAGTAGGACACCACATGGAGAGAGCAACCTCAAAGGCCTTTCTATGTCCACCATGCAGCCATATGCTCCTGCCATAGTGAGAGCAGTGTAGTCAACAGAAAGAAATAGAACCTTTGGGGGGCAATTTTGTTCAAGCTACTGTCTACCTGAGAATGTTCCAGTGCCTTAGGAACATTTTCCCAGATAAGACATGTCAAATGCTTTTCACAAAATTCCTGCTGAAAGAGAAAAGGGACAAAGAGGGGGAAAAAAACAACAAAAAACAATGACAACAACAAAAAAACCCTCCACCTCCGGAAAGACAGGGGATTAAAAAGAGTGAAAAGCAGAGAGGAGAGGTAAGTACACACCACTGCAGATGGACTGGCATTGGTAGCAGCTTTAAATCACTTTGATGTCAATCTCCACTTGAGGTTAAAGTCTCCAACATGCGACACTGTATTTCATCACTTTTATTTTGTCAGCATTTTGTCCTTGATTCTGGAAGTTTCGCAAAACACACATGCAAAGGGTTTCCAGATCCAATTGTCAACCTCCTTTAATGCTGTTTTAGTAAGCAGTGTCTCCCTGAAAGGTCTTGAGAGATTTATTCAGAGCCTATTCCGCTTTTTCAGAGCATTGTTGCTTTACATTTGCCTTTGAATTTCAAGGTTATGCAAAAAAATCCCCTTTTCTGTGACTCTGTTGTGTAGTAGACTTCAGAATATCTGTTTCCAAGATAGCAAATTTAGCTCCTGACTTCTATCATGTCCCTGTTGTTTTTAAAACTTTTATCACCATGCTGTGTATATGTCTAATTTTAGTGATTAATTTGGAAGAACAAACATCTGACATCAATAAAACAAAGCCTTCTACAGAGATTAAGAAAATGGGAATCGTTAAATTATGCTGAGCCTATAAATATTGGATCTGGCTTGTCTCTTGGAAGCTCTCCAATGGCTTCACAGGTTGTATCTACACTTGTAATACTAAAAGGGAGTTGGAGGGTGAGCCAAGACAGGAGATTTCCATGATCCCCAGCCATATTCTTTGGTATAAACCTGATTTTGCATATAGGTACGTCAGAATCCACAAGTCAAAAGAGTCAGGGTCTTTCTGAAGGTCCTGAGGCACAGGACTCTACAGGAACAACTTCTAGAGCTCACTTGCTGCTGCCAATGCAAACATGTCAAAAACCTGCTTTGAAGCATCTTATGTCCTCAGATATTCTGCACCTACCTCAAGGATGATAACTGGCTTGTGCAGTTGAGGAAGTAGAGTGATGAAGCAGCTGGGTTGGGTGAAGGATGGGCATGGAGGGAAGAGTGATTCTGAAGAAGCCTGTCGCGGAGCTTTCAAAGGATCTGTTGGCAAACAGAGCAGATAAACCCTCCGAGAACTGGTTAAAATTAAAAGGTGGTAACATTGTTTCATAAGGAAAAAATTATTTTCTGTGAGGATGACAGAACCTTGTCCCAGGCTGCCCAGAGAGGTTGTGGAGTCTCCTTCTCTGGAGAGATTCCAAACCTGCCTGGACAATGTGATGCTGGGCCACCTGATCCAGGTGACCTTGCTGGAGCAGGGCAGTTGGACCAGATGATCTCCAGAGGTCCCTTCCAACCTCCACCATGCTGGGGTTCTTTGATCAAGGACTCCTTGAGTCTCCTTAGTGGACACCCTGGGAAAATCTGTTCCAGAAAGATGACTCTTACCCTTGTCACAGGGAGTCCAAAACACAGTTGTAAACCAAAATTGTTACACAGGATATACGTGCATAAGTACATTTACACTTATATTTGTGAAGATACTTCTTGGTTATAGGCCAGGTTGGTGGGGTGTTGAGTTCTGACTCATGTTTTTTGAGCTCTCAGCTTTGGCAACATGGGGCATCCTAAACCAGCCTCTAACAGGTGGTGATGAAGAGGGTTGGGAAATGATTCAGCAAGAACACAATATTTATGGCTTATAAAGGAAAAATGATTTCTGGGAAGCAGGAGAATGTGAGTTATTTTTAGGAAAGAAAGGACAATGATGTCTTGTCTACACTGTGAGTTTTCCCCAGCTCCCAAGCTGGCCTGGAAGCCATCTGAAATCCCTGTGTCAACAAATTCCCAGCTGCCAGAATCAGTGTTGCCACCCCTTTACTTTGAACCACATTTCAGAGGGTTTATCTGCTCTGTTTGACCACAGGACTGCATCCAGAGTTGTAACACATTGCTCCTCACCACTGTTCTTACAGTGAGAGTGTTTCATTGTGTCCAAAGAAGGTCAACGAAGCTGGGGAAGGGTCTAGAGAACAAGTCTTATGAGGAGTGGCTGAGGGTCCTGGGGTTGTTCAGCCTGGAGAAAAGGAAGCTCAGGGGAGACCTTCTCATTCTTGAAAGCTCCCTGACAGGAGGCTGGAGCCAGGGGGGGTCGGGCTCTGCTCCCAAGGAACAAGCACCAGGACAAGAGGGACTGGCCTCCAGTTGCCCCAGGGGAGGTTGAGGTTGGAGCTGAGGAACAATTTGTTCCTCTGGAGGGGTGTCCAGGGCTGTCCCAGGCTGCCCGGGGCAGGGGGGGAGTCCCCGTGATCCCTGGAGGGTTTTCTAAACTATGGAGATGTGGTGCTGAGGGTTTAGTGGTGCCTTGGCAGTGCTGGGTTAACAACTGGAGTCAATGATCCTCAAGATCTTGTCTGACCAAAACAATTCTATGATTCTGTGAGTAGCCTTGTAAAACAAGGCAGAGCTCTTTCTGCTGTAGAGAGCTGGTGGACACAACACAGAGAGGAGAAATTAACTATTTAAGGCCAAAAATGCCGCATGTGACAGAAGACATTCTTGATCCCAAGGTTTCAGCTAACTCCCTAACCATGGCAATACTTTGTTCTCACTGTGCTTCAGATCTTTTAAAAACTATTTCTAGTTTTGGAACATTAGAAGACGTTCTTTTTCTCCACAAAGAAGAAGATTGCTAGATTTCAAGCCAAGGTTTAAACTTTTTTTTTTTTCTATTGGAAGAACAAGGCCTGGAAGTTTGGAGTAGGAAGCTCTGAAAGCAGAAAGTCCCAGGAAAAAAAGGGCACCCTCAAACCCATATTTTTGAAAATGATTTAGACAAATGTCATGAATTCTAGTCTGAACTAGAAATCTGGCACATCTTGTGTGTACAAAACCACCACCTTCCTAGTGAAGATGTTGTCTAGTTCCATGTCCCAGCCCCCGTGTTGAATCTGCTCCACCTAACCCAGCTGTGATTGGCATCTAATCTGTTCTTAAAATCCTAAAATGAGAAAGATTTCAACACTGCATTACTCTCATCATTTTGAGAATGTTCTACTACCTGCCCTAAAGGTTTGTTTCTATAATTAAGTCCATTTTCACTTGTTCTGTCTGCAGTGGATCAGTAAAACACAGTATTTTTTTGATCTTTGAGGTTTTTGAATAACTATTTCCAGGCTTTTCCTTGGCATCCTCTCTGGTAAAACTTCGTTTCACTTTTCATCACAGGCCATTATTTCTGCTTCTCTGATGCTTCTCTTCACCCCTGTCTGGACCACTCTGACCTTTGCCACCGTCTCCAAGTAGAGCGTAAGACATATCAGCCTTCTCAGGTCTTCACAGTAATTTTGTCTGTGTTTCAGTGCTCATTAAAACCTTGCCCATCATTTTCCATATTTTCCACTCTTTTACAAGAAAGGTGTTGCATTCACCCACTCCTTTCCCATTCACAAATGTTTGAATGTTGAAAAGGTGTTTGGAAAACTGTGTTTAAGTTGAACTGTGGCAGAGGAATCAAATAAAACAGGGGTTTAATTTTCTCAGAATCTTCTTTAGTCCCTTCTTAGCCATCAAATTCCTGCATCACTGAAAGGCTTTTCTAAAAGTCCCCAGATTGAACTGTTACGTATATGCTCAGTAAGTAGACTCAAATGGACTTTTCTTTCTGTTTGTCTCTTTCCAGTACATAACAGGATAAAATATTCAGTTTGGGGAATTTGTCTGAAAAGATTTGGCAGCCTTCTGAGATTTTTTTGGCCGGTGGGACAATCTGATTTGGCAAACTAGCTAAGAAGTTGTTGAAAGAATTAAACCGTATTATTGGATCAGATGTGATATGGTTCTTTTGCCAGAGCTCTGTTTGGAGGTCTCATTTCCACTAGAGGGTATTTTTCAAATTACACAGGCTAGGTGTCTTTCTTAGACGTGTGTAGCTAAAAAGCTCCTCAGATCCCCCCCTACAATGAGCATCTTAATCTGAAATAAAAACAGAGTAATTTTCAAGCATTCTTTGTTTTCTCAGAATGTCCAGAATTTCAGATTAAATGTCCAAGTCATTAGATGTCCAAGTCCTTAGGCCTAAATCTTGTAAATTTACAGTTTATTTTATGGGTAAAATCTGAGGAGACAGCAGGTCAGTGCTTATGTAAGTCACATTTCCTTTATTTTTGCCAGTTCTGGTGCTTGGTTAAATTTTTAAACTCTTCAGAGCACAACAGTTGTTGCCTGAAAGGCTCAGACTAGATACGTCTACTTACCCCCTTTCTATGGACATGAAACTTGAGGATTTTCCATGAGGAATGTGTCCCTCAAATCACTTTCATGATTGCAAAGATCCTAATTAAAAAAAAAAAAAAAAGAAAAAGAAATATTTGCCAAATATAGGGCATAAGTTACAGCTTATATTGGACAATGATGTCACACTGAGACTTATATGGGGAGCAGGGGGGGTGGTGGCTTCTTGAAGAAAATCTGAAGTTCACCTGAAAATTTGATCTAGTTACCCAGGGTTGAACCTATTGACTTTGGCAAACACAGGAGGTCTCATGCACCAGCAAAAATGTTCAATCTGTTGACTCAGACATTATTGTTCTTAAGTCAAGTCTGAACTTCCCAATGAAAGAAAAGACCACCAGACTTTTATTTCAGCATGGCTCTACCTTTTTTAGCCTTGGCTCCTATTCAGTCCTTAAGCTAATGTTTTGTCTTTAACATCTAGGTTTCTCGTGTGCCAGAATTATGTAAGAACATATATTCATAGAAAATCTAGTGGGTTTATGTAACTTTTTTTGCTAGGTAGCCCTGTTTAATGAGATTAATCTGGAAATGTATATAAAGACCACCTGTGATAGGTGGATATTAATTCAGATATGCCACCAGTCCAAAGTCCTCCACTCACTAGTCCCCTGGTTATAATTTCTGGCAAATTAACCTCTTTTTCTCTGTTATTACAACCCACATTGAGCTTCCTTGGAAACAGGTTATAAACTGCTCCACTGTTTCATATCTTAGAAATGAGAAGAGTGAAATGTGACCCAACTTCTGCCCCATTCTGATGATCTCCCAAATGTTTGGTGTAAAACCAAACCTTAGAAATGTGCAGTCTTTGCAACACCAAGGTGATGGCCCCTGGTCCATCTCGGTGGCATGGTAGATATCCCAGCAGTGCAGTTTCTAAGCATCCTCTTCCTACAGATCTTCCCTGTGCATTGCACCATGCCCCCTGAATGCTGTTAGACCTTAATATAGGCCACCTTCCCAAATCTTCACCGAATGACCTCAGATTATCCTGCTTTGTTGCCTGGGGGATTGTGCCTCAGGCTGGTGCACAAAAACTCTGCTGAGAACTATGTGCAGGGGTGGGAAACACCGTAATTTATTCAAGCTCCACTGTCTCCACCATCTCTTACATCAAAGTAAGAAGAGTCTCTGTAGCTTTTGCTCTTCTCTATAAAAACACTAATAATACTCTGAAAGTACAAATAAAGCTTTTCAATAAGAAGCAGCTCCAGAAATGCCTTAGAAGGGTGATTTTTCTGATATTCAAAGCTGGTACATGACAATTCTGTGGCAATCAAGGAAATTCATGAGTCACTATTTCCATCAACTTGAGGATGCTGAGGTCTTAGAATCTCCTAATAGGTTTCTTTCCAATCAGACTCGGATAAATCATTCCGTTGAAATAACTTCCCATTTGCTCTTAAAAAGTCCAAAGTGTATTGGTGTTGAGAAGATAGTTTTGGGGGTTTTTTTTCTGACTGTTTAGAAAAAAAAGTCTGGATGGGAATTTTACATTAAACTGAATCCCTTTCTTTATCTTGAGGTTCTGTTTTACAGTTGCTTGTCTCAAGATGGCATCACTGGCTTGTGAGGATCAATCTTATGGGCATCAGAAATCACCCATAGGGCAGCTCTTGGACAAGCAAATGAGTGAAAATTGGGAATTAAGCCCAGGAAAGTTCTTTGAAGGAAGGAAAAGGAGGAGAGGCAGTTGATTTATGTTTGGCAGGCAGATATTTCTGGCACAGGAATATCTCTGATAGGTAATGGGGAACCATAAGAGATCCAAGGCAGGACTGATGTTACATTACTCTGCAGGGAATAGTGTGGATTTGAAAAGCACCACACAAAAAGCTAAGGTCTCATCCCAAAGTATTGGGAACAACATACCTAATGATCCCACAACAGAAGAGACAGCTCCATGCACGTGGAATCTGCCATCATCTACAACTTCCATCAGCTGCCACTGGCACTGTCAGCATTTCTCTTTATACCAGCAACTCAACAAGACCAGGAGATGGGCCAAACATTGTTCTAATACCACCTATGCTGTTAGTTTTTTAGCTGTGTCTCTAAGATGGTTTTCGGCCCAGGTTAACTAATATTTTCCAAAACAATTCCTGGGTATTTTTCAGGCATTATCACAAGCCAGGAATCCATCCAACTGCGCAATTTGGATGCAACCAGACTGCTTCAGATTTCAGCTATGTGGATGTACGCCCTGGTAGGGCAGATGGCCTCTGGGCCAGGGAATGGGCGCTGCCCATTGCCTTTACCAACATAGAGACAACAAGAACAGCATTTGTCCCCAGAGCTGACAAGTGTCTATCCTAAATTGGGCTGCACTTTGTTATGTTACGGTCATAATAATTGGACTGTGAGAGTCAAGCTGTTGGATGTGTACATCTGTGCTTCGACTGTTACCATATGTCTGGGTCTTTTTTTGATTGGAAATTTTTTCCACATATATGTCAGGCTGCTTACTATCTCCTTCCTTGGATCAGTTGACTTCTTTGCCCTTTCCTAGCTGTCTGGCCTAATGCATACTGTTGCTTTTGAAGGTGAAGCTGCAGCTCTGGCCCCTCTAGCTCTGAATTTCTAGCTTTTTCCCTATTGCTGTCCAGCTCTGTGGAAGGTTCTTTCTTACCCTGCTCCCACACAGCTCTGTCTCACCTGGTGTTCCTTTTCCACTATACACACCTCACAAAGGAGCCAAGCTAAGACAACAAGGATCCCAAGCAAGATTTAGAGATGGATACCATAAACTGTGTTCAATTTTGAGCTCCTCGCTACTTCATGAAGGACATTGAGGGGCTGGAATGTGGCCAGAGAAAGGCAACAAAGCTGGGGAAGGGTCTGGAGCACAAGACTGATGAGGAGCATCTGAGGGACCTGGGGTTGTTCAGCCTGGAAAAAAAAGGAGGCTCAGGGGAGACCTTCTGGCTCTGACAGCTCCTGACAGATGCTTGGACTTGATGCTCTTAAAGGTCTCTTCCAACCAGAATGATTCTGATTCTCTGAAAAGCAAACACAACTCTTCAGTCAAATGAAAAAGTCTTATTTCCCCTCCCTAATCACATCTCACTTAAACCTGACCAGTCAGGGCCCTGTCCTCTGCCTCCTTGTCCCTTTCTTACCTTCCCTCAGTAAACCAAGCCCAGTCCCATGGTCCTCACCCTTTCACCAGCTCCCCAGTCCCATGAAAGCAAAGTCCTACCCAGCTCCCCATTCCATATCCACTGTGGACATCTCCTTTCCACTGTTTTCAGGTGCAAAATCCAGCACAACCACCACATGCTTGATGTTTTGCTTTTAGGAAAAGTGGCCTGAATGGGTCATATCTTTCAGGCCCCTCAAATTACACGGCCCCAGACAATGGCTTACACTTAAAGAACATTCTGGTCCAGGTCCATAAGGTTCAGGGAACCTTCTCTGAGTCCTTCATGGAGCTGAAGTACTTAGGTTGGGTTTGCTGTTGCCTGATAGCCTGTGCTCCTCAGGAGAGAGGTTTCCCAACACCTATGGACAGCATCTCCCTGGTATCTCTCCTTCTCAAGAACATGCCACCAGCCAGTGGGTCAGCTCAGCCCAGCCTTCCACCTCTCTGGTGAGGAGAGAAAATGGAAAGGGGAAATGTGTTTTAAGCCCTTTCATTAATAACCAGAAACACACAAGACAAGTGACTCTCAGTGAATGTGTCCCCCCCTCATCCATGTATCTGCCATCCCAAACAACTCACCCCTGACAGCACATTCCAGGCAGGACGGGACTTGTGCCCTACACAGCAGTTCTGTCCCTCTCCCAGCTCAGCGACTCATTGAACAGAAAGCCACAGGTATTAAAGGATCAGTCTTTATTTCTATACACATGGGGCATTGATCCTAGGGACTGTTTTATGGGCTGGGGAGGGGGGGAAATGGGATGGGGACAGGGTGGGGGAGAGCACGAGTGCGTTTCATTTATAAAGTCAAGCCCTGTTCTAATGAAAATCAAAGTTCTTGTTTCTTTCCCCCTGTATTAGACTCCCTGTCCTCTTACAGGAAATCTTAATAAAGTCTCCAGGGATGTTTAAAATGAATTTTTAAAAAAATCATAATCCCCATATGGAAGCGTTGGCATCAGTAAGATACACCACTGTGTGATAGCATGGAGCCAGGGAATATTTGAGAGCCTGTAAAATAAACTCATTAAATTGGTATTCTGAATGCATTGCCTATGGAGAAAGCCCCCCATAAGCTACTTCCTATCTCTTGAGCAAAGAAAAAGATGTGACTGAGTTTCAGAGCCAAGCCATTTGAGGCTGGGATGGAGGGAAAGCAGCTCTAGGTCACGTAGGAGGGACAGACAGCGAGGGACAGATCCTTTCTGCAAAGCACAGAGCTGGCTTTTTTCTTCATGGAGTTTTGTTTCAAAGCCATCCCTCCTCAATACCAAGGAATAAACAGTCCCAAGATCATTTGGTCAACCACAGTCAGACTTTTCACATGCAAGGGGATGGCAAGAGGTCTTGGAATGCTAGAAATAGTGTCAGGAAGAGACTACCACAATGGGTCTCATTTTTTGAGACATAGCAAGAGAGGACCAAGCACAAAAGTGCTTGGAAGTGATGGTCCCAGATGGCTGCAGACCCCATGCTGAAAGCGAGACCCACTACAGAGGATCATAAGAACAGGCTAACTGCCCAAAGGCCACCAAATTCCAGTATCCCTTCAGCATTAGACTAAGCAAAGGTCCCTGCAGTCCAGCTTCTTGTCCTGGATGGTAGCACAAAAATGCCCAGGAAAGGCAAAAAGAATAGGTCAGATGTGTACTGAAGATTATCTAGAGGATTCTCCTGGTCTTGAGAAGAAAGGAGACTTTCTCTTCCCTAGAATCACAGGCTCTAGGGATAGAGTCCTCCTCACAGAGTGTCCTCAGAGAGAGCTGTGAGGAACAGCCCAAGGAAAGGCAAATGACAGAAGTCTTTCTGTCTTTTTTTCCTCGTTCCTTTCCCTCTCCTCAAAGCGAAATGAGTTCCTCCAGTCCACTGTATCACCTCTTCAGCTTCTCAACAGCAGATTTTGAAAGTGAACATGCATTTCCATTGTGTCTCAAATAGGAGAATTCCCATTGTGTCCTATGACCTCCCTGCAAATAATTTTGTTTTGACAGGCAGTTTTATGGTAAGAGAAGATAGCGAAGTTCAGGGAGGCTTCGCCACTATTATTTTAGATCAAATCCCTGGAGCATCTTAAGAAGGAAATGTGCACAAAGCCCTGTTTCACAAGATCAGCGCTCAGGTCCCATCTATTGTCCCTTATTTTGCTTCTGACATTAAGCAGATTGCCTTTCGTGCCCCAGTTACCCTGTGTGACACTTCTCAGTCTGCAGGAGTCCAAACTAAGGGACTCAGAACACCAGCAAATGAAGGAGATGCATTTTGTTTAGCCAGAAAAGATTATGACCATTAAAGTCTTTTGGATCTATGTGTAGAAATGAGGGGGGTGCCCTGCAAAATGCTGTGTGAAATTAGGAACAGTTGAGAGCCAGAAGTTATCTCAGTTATTGTCTGATGCATTTCTAAGACACCTTAGAAATTTCAGAGTTCTGCTTCATGAGGGTGTTGATCTGGCTGGTGCATTTGCAGGAACATCCCCAGTTTCTCCTCCCACTCCCTCTCCCCAGGAATAAAAAAGAAGGAAAGAAGAGGGAAAGGAAAACTTTTCCAGCTCTTTATTTCTGGAGAAAAAATAATAAAGATCCTTTTCTTTAAGCGTGCAAAACCCTATTCATTTGAAAATGGTCACCATGTCAGCAACATGAAGACCAACCAGATGGAAAGCTCCACCTCCAGTCCTGGCAATGTCTGGGGCTTGATTTAATTTTTTATTTTTTTATTTATTTATTTGCTACTGGAAAGAAAAACACATATTTTTAACAGCTCTACCTCAGGTTTCGCACTCCACATGTCACCTGGTGGAAGGGGGAATCTCCCAGTCCCAGTGAAGATCTCATTTGTTCTCCATGGGTGTAACCAGGTGATCAGGATAGCGCAAGAGATCCAGATTTCTTTGCTGCCTCCCCTGGGCACAGGGAGTTAACTTTCTGAAGGCAGAGCCAAGACACTTGTAATATTTATATCTGTATTATGAAATCAGTAAGAAGCAGCAGTTCTTATTCAGAGACCCATGGTGTAAGGAAGTACACAAAGAGAGGGGAAAAAAAAGACCCTGTCTTTCCCTGAGAGCCTCTGGAGCAGCTGTAATTACTGCAGAGGTTTTCATCCTTTGGGGAAAGCTGCAATTTGGTGGTGAAAAACAATAATGAAATTTCTAACAATAGATGCACCTTGTATGTAGGTAGTATCTCCTGGCAGATCAGCACAGAACCTATGCTTCATTTTTCACTGTTTTGCATTGATATTAAAAGCAAAACCAACGAGGAAAAGGGAGCGTGAGGAAAATAATGTGGACAAGTTTTCCATAAGATTCCTTTTGCCACATGAACCAGGAATGAAATGAAAAAAAGCTCTAGTTTACTATGTCCTCCTATTGACCTGCTCATCCAGACTTATGATACTCACTGAAACCTTTTGGGGACACCTTGTTAGGCTGATTTAAGTTTTATCCACCAAAGCCAATGACTGTTTTCTTGATGCCTCTTACATCAGTGATGTTCTTGGGATATTAAGCTACTATCAGCTAAACTCTTACCTCTGCTAAGCAGTGGAGGAACAGTACTTGAATGCAATATGATGGTTCAGGTAGATAAACCAATCCCATGAAACTCTTCTTTAGACTGAAGAATTACAGAATTATAGAACCTTAGAATGATAGAATCATTTTGTTTGGAAGAAACATTTAAGATCATTAAGTCCAACTGTTCCCCCAGCACTGCCATGGCACCACTGACCCCTGGCCCTCAGCACCACAGCTCCACGGGGGCTTGGAAACCCCTCCAGGGATCACGGGGACTCC